>PITA01004283.1:0-105919 GCA_004023965.1 Spilogale gracilis
CATCTCTCAGTTTTTAACACTTTATTCATTGATACTTTCCCCCTACGATCCTGAAATACTTTACCCGTACATGGAGGGATGTCATGCTGTTAAAGATGGTCTTACTGAGAATGCTTCTCTCCCCTTAGTCTCAGTGAAAAACAAACTCCATGTTTTTGGTGAATGGACAGGATTAGCCCACCCTGTGAGCCCGGGAAAATATGCAACATGGACACTTTCTGCTAAGTAGGAAACTGAGAATTCAGCAGCGGAAAGCCTTGTAAAGGAAACCACATGTTATAGTTTACAGGTCAGTTGATATCCTCCGTGGAGGCCGTCTTTGTTTCTGGCTTGGACATGCTGATACATCAATGCCACATGTGTCAGCACTAACAGGAATTCAGATGGAAGGCGTGGTCTCCCAGCAGCAGAGCTATCGCATTCGGCACATTCATAGTCCCAGAAGACACAGTCCTGTCTTTTACTTCATTAGTGTTTTGAAGGGAACAGTCCTTCATTGGTGAGTTCTTTGGGCAAATTTTCCTTTAGATGGATGGGTCAGTGCTTGTTTAATGAAACCATTCTTGTTAAATCAAAGCCCCTCTGAATAATGATTTTTCCTGTGGAATTCATCTTTCTGTATCTAAATGAGATGTTGAAGTGTATTATGCACTGAGCAACTGCATTTACATTAAGAGAGATTAGATAAAAGGGCCTCCCTGCTGCTGAGGGGCTCCGCTGTTGCTCCTGGAATCCCCAGACATCAGGTTTCCCACAGATCCTCTGTGGTTATCATTCAAGTTCTGAGTTGGGAAAGAGATATAAGGATCCAGCCAGAAAAGATTTTCAGAGCCAAATATCCAGGCTTTTTTTTTTTTTTAAAGCTGACTTTGCTGATTTTGGCAAACTCTTCCACTTATAACACTTAGCGCATTTACAAATAATAGAGTGAATTGGGACAGAAGAGCAAGTGTTTCCTGATGATATTGTCAGATTTCATTGTTTAAGATATTACCACAATAAGAGATAACCCAATGTTTTGCACACTGTGCATTGTTTCAATAGCATGTTTTTGCCAAGTGAATTAGTAGCACATGGGGAATGGGTGTTACATGGGTGTGGGTCTCTGCATTTATACATACTTTGTGAGTTGAGTTTGTTAATACACTAAACTGGATCATTTGAAAGTTGATAGAAAGAAAGTGGTTAAATGCAGAGAATAGCCTGATAAAGATATATAAAAAGAAGCACACAAAAATATTTTATTGGATTAATAGGAATTACATTTAAAATAATAAAATAAAAAGAGATACATTCAGATATTTTTCAGGAGCAATTGAGTTTTGCTTGCAGTTAATAAGCTTCTCTGTAGAATATAGGTCGAATTGAGGTGATTTGTCATGCTTTGGTGCAGAAAAACTTGAAGAAACAAGGTCAATTAAAGTGTCAAAATATTTTTCTCTATATATTTTTTAAGGATTTTATTAATTTATTTGACAGAGAGAAACACAGCTAGAGAGGGAACACAAGCAGGGGGAGTGAGAGAGGGAGAGCAGGCTTCCTGCTGAGCAGGGAGCCCAATGCAGGGCTTAAGCCACCCAGGCGCCCCTAAAGTGTCAAAATATTTCAAAGACTGTCAGCACTGATGTCATAGATGTGAAGTTATTCTCACCCAAGCTCATCTCAAAAAAACAAAACAAAGAAAATTAGACAACAGTTACAAGAAATTCAGATTCCAAAACCTGCTTTGTGGATTCAAAAAGTCTCAGGTAATTAGGGTTTTATGGAGTGAGTTTAAATATTTGTTTGAATTTGAGAACCTGCTCATTTTGAAATAATTTTAGACTTAGAATAAAATTATAGAAAAAAATAAATAAAATTTCCTTTTATCCTTCATTCAGCTTCCCCTAATATTAACATCTGACACGTCCAAATGGCTAAAAACACATGAAAAAATGTTCTTCATCATTAGCCATCAGGGAAATTCAAATCAAAACCACACAGAGATACCACCTTATACCAGTTAGAATGGCAAATATTGACAAGGCAAGAAACAACAAGTGTTGAAGAGGATGTAAAGAAAGGGTAACCATCCTACACTCTTGGGGGGAATGCCAGTTGGTGCAGCCACTTTGAAAACAGTGTGGAGGTTCCTCAAAAAACTAAAAATAGAGCTATCCTATGACCCAGGAATTGCACTACTGGGTATTTACCCCACAGATACAGATGTAGTGAAAAGAAGGGCCACATGCACCCCCATGTTCATAGCAGCAATGTCCACAACAGCCAAACTGTGGAAAAGGCCAAGATGCCCTTCAGCAGAGGAATGGGTAAAGAAGATGTGGTCTATATACAGAATGGAATATTACCTACCCATCAGAAGGGTTGAATGCATCAACTTTTGCATCAATGTGGTTGGGACTGGTGGAGATTATACTGAGTGAAATAAGTCAAGCAGAGAAAGTCAATTATCATATTGTTTCACTTACTTGTGGAACATAAGGAATAGCATGGAGGACATTAGTTCTCCTAATGTCTCTCCCTTCTCAGAAGAGAAAAATGAAGGGGAGGTGGAAATTGGAGGGGGAGATGAACCATGAGAGACTATGGACTCCAAGAAACAAACTTAGAGTTTATTTTATTATATTTTTAAAAAGATTATATTTATTCATTTGACAGAGAGAGAGATCATAAGTAGGCAGAGAGGCAGGCAGAGAGAGAGGAGGAAGCAGACTCCCGGCTAAGCAAAGAGCCCGATGCAGGCCTCAATCCCAGGACCCTGAGATCATGACCTGAGCCGAAGGCAGAGGCTTTAACCCACTGAGCCACCCAGGTGCACCAAACTTAGAGTTTTATTTTTTTATTTTTTTTTAAGATTTTATTTATTTATTTGACAGAGATTGAGATCACAAGTAGGCGGAGAGGCAGGCAGAGAGAGAGGAGGAAGCAGGCTCCCTGCCGAGCAGAGAGCCCGATGTGGGCCTCGATCCCAGGACCCTGAGATCATGACCTGAGCCGAAGGCAGAGGCCCAACCCACTGAGCCACCCAGGCGCCCCAAACTTAGAGTTTTAAAGGGAAGGGCAGTGGGGGGAATGGGTTGGCCTGGTAATGGGTATTAAGGAGGGCAAGTACTGCATGGAACACTGGGTGTTATACATAAACAATGAATCTTGGAACATTATATCAAAAACTAATGATGTACTTTACTAACATAACACAATAAAAATTATAATTAAAAAATTTGGCACATCTATATTCTAATGAGCAAAACCAGGGACTTAACATCAATCCAATGCTGTTAGCTAAAGTACAGACTAAGTTGTTTTTCTATTAATGTCCTTCTTCATTTTTGTTCCACAATGCAAACCATTGCATTTTGTTGGTGTTTCTCAGTGACAGTAATGACACTTCGTATTTCCACAGTGCTTCAGTGGGTCTCCTCAGAAGTCAAAGCTCTAGGAGGTAACCTCTCTGGCATGAAGCTTTTGATAACCTCCCTGTATTAGTGAGGCTTGCCAACAATCAGGAGAAAGTGGAATTTCTCCAATTTGTGGAGTTATTCAATATCAGAAAAGCACCAGTTGCATTCTGTACATCTTCATATGGAGATTAGCAAATAAACAAATCAGCAAATAAATAACTACAGTTTACTAGAAATGCCAAGAAACAGGTGTCTACTTTATTTTTTAGTTTCCTCTTTTTTCTTATTTTACTATCTTATATGTGTTATTTATGGTAAAGCCCTTGTCCTGTTTCTAATCTCTGAAATATAGATAATTCTGGATGGTGACACTTTGAGTTTTTGCTTCTGTGGTTCCTGGCATTGGCCTTTGACATTATTGTTATGATGATAATGATAACTAATATTTTATAAGCAGTTTTGCATCCTAGAAGTCACAGGACCTTTATATCTATTCCTTTGTTCTTTCTAAGATCATATGTGGGGAGTAAGAGAATGGAGCCCCGGTGCCTAGCGGGAACCTTCTGGGTCATCTCAATTTGATTTGCTTTGACTTTCACCCTCATATCTTACTTTTTACAACTCTTCCTTTAGGGGAAAAAATACTATTAGTTTTTCTCTGTTTGGTCTGTTCTGCTAACTTCTCTACTCTTCTTGTATTTCACTCTTAGTTGCTGAAGTTCTAAACCTATTTATCTTATTTAAAATTCTTACCCTCAGCAAATGTATCCACTCCTATGGCTTAAAATTTCATTTAGATAGCAATTGCTCTAAATTCTAAGTGATAATGTCTGTTTAGTCATGAAGGTCTAAGATGTCATGTACAGCACCTCATATGTGGTAGGAAGTCAAGAAATCTCTTTCGAATAAACATCTGAATCAATCTTTATTTCTACTGTGGACGTATCTCCTAAACCCCAGACCCGTGTCTCCAATTATGTACTCAACATCTCTAAGTTGATGTCCTGCAGAAACTTCAAACTTGACATTTCCCAGAGCAAGCCTCATTCCCCAGGCCAATGTGCTTCCTCTCCTTGGTTCCATTTTGTATAAAATAGTCCCACTGTACAAGCTGTTATTCAGGCCGGAATTCTGAGAGGTAGATTTCACTTTTCCCATTACCTTACTTTGTACATAATTTCTCACCAAATCTGAGTTTTCTCTTCCCAAATATTTCTCAGATCTGTCTACTTCTCTCTATCTCTTTTGGCACTCCCCAGATCTATGGCAACAATAAATCTTTCAAATGCAGTTGCCTCCCCCTCCCCTTGTTTCTAGTCTTACTCCTCATTAGTCAGTTTTCTTCTCTGCAACCAGGGTGGAACTTCTAAAATGTAATCTGGTCATATCATTGTGACTAAAAGCCTTCAGTGATTTCCCAGTGTACTGATGACACAGTACTATTTTCCCCTCTTTTTTTTTTTTTGCAGCTAGGATGAATGGTTAGAAATATGTGTTACATCTAGACCCAATAAACATACCCACTCACACATGCATGTATGTGTATGCATAACACACACACACACACACACACACACACACACACACACTTTGGTGGATTATGGCACTAAGATCAAGAATAAAGGTGGGGAGACTAAAGATAAGTAAAATAAAGAATAATGCTCCACTTCTATAACATGGCTTGTGAGACCCTGGGGATCTGGTTCCTATCTTCCTCCCTGGATCCCTCCCCAGTTCTAGGCTCACACTAGGCAGGTCTGGGTACTTTTCAGTTTCTTCAACCTGCTATGTTCTTACACAACAAATATGTAATGTTTCTTCCCTGCCTTTAAATTTCCTTCACCTCCTGCTTGCTTCTTGCTCCGAACCTTGAGAGTTCAGCCTAAATGTCCCTTCATCAGTGAGGCCTTACCTGACATGCCTTCCCTCACAGGCCTTGGAGAAGGTTACCCCACACCTCCATAAACAGTCAGAGTACTGTGCGCCTATAATGAAATGTGATTTCTTTTCTCTGTGGGGTCAGCAGCCATATATTTTTTTCTCACCAAAGTATTCCAGAATGCCTGGCAAAAGATAAATAATAAATATTTGTAAAATTACCAAATTAATGAGTCAGACCTTTTCTGTATCATAGTCAGGCTTATAACTTACATTAGTGAACATAAAAGTATTGTTTCTTGATTGGGAAATAATGATGAAACTAGATTTGAATTTTTCAGTGAGGTTTCTAGGAGAACTGTGTCTTATACAGTTCAAGAGGACATTTATAGAAACATAAATTCATGTACACTTAATGCTGACTATTTAAAGAGTCTCACAGTAACTTTAGTACATCATAAATGTCTAAGTTAAACAGCCCTTAAATACCTAAAATTTAAAAAAAAACAACAAATGAGATTTTATGATCGAATTGAAAATTAAAATTACAGAACTCTCCTATATATATATGCTGGCAATAGTATTTTTAACCTCAGTTGAAAAATGTGTTTTGCTCATATCGTTAAATATATTTAGAGTTTCAACATAACTATGTTTTTAGTGCTATTATTAATATATTGCCTTTATCTATCTAGGTAGATATGTCATAACAAAATATCAAAAACTGACAAGAAACTTTTTAAAAATGATGTTATTAGTTACAACCACATTAGAATGACATGGAAACCCATGTTTTAACTCAAAGATATCTAGTTTTATTATTTAGCTTTTTTTGTGGTTTTCTTTGCAATGATCTGCTATACATTTTATTTGTTAAAATCTCTCAGAAATTGTTGGAAATCCTCTCCATTGTACCCCAAGCCCCTCTTAATGCCAAGTGACTGTCCTACCCATACCGCTCCCATTCAGCACATGTACTAGGGTAGCCTCGGACCCTGTGGGAGCAGTGGCATTTTCCATCTAAACAGCTAGCGCAATTAGAAGGTTCTTACTCATATTCAGTTGGAATCTGTCCCCTCTCTACTCCCAGAGCCCTCCTTGTTGGTACTGTCCATATCTGAATTCTGAGTCCAATAGAACAAGTCCAAGTCCATCTTCACAACCAGCTCATCAAGCATTTGAAGGCAGCAAGTGACATTGATCAGCATTTCCTTCCACTGCCCCTGGCTCTACCTGATTAACCCTAATACAGATTGTTAACTACCTTGGTCTGTGTCTTCTGAATCTAGAAAGCTAACGCTGTTTTTCAGGGAACAAAGGATAGCTGCTTAGGCAATGTATCAACCAAGATCCAATCAGGAGACAGAAACCACTTAGTAATTTGAACAGGGAATGTTTAATCTGAAGAGGTATCAACTATAACAGAGGATTAGAGTCATGAAGGATTAGCTAATTAGAAGTGAAGAGAGTTCTAAATAATGAAGACTTAACATTTCTAAGGAGCAGCTACCACCCCTAGGGCTGAGATAGAACCCTTGTGAAAGGGGTCCTTGTCCCTGACCTGAGAGTTAGACCTTGTTAGAAAGGTCATGGACATGGCTTGTTGAATGGAAGAGCCACACCTATAGAACTTCCTAGAAATCTATCCCTCAGAACTTACTGGAAATCTGCCCTCCAGAAGCCTGAGAGAGCTGTTCACAATGGGATATCTCAATAGAGGTGCTCTGCCAAAATGGGGGCTGGCAGGGAGCTCCTAGCATGGGGGGCTGCCAGACCTGTGTTTAGGAACTATGTCTGGTACAGGAGCCTGACAAGAGAGCATTCTGAAACCAGGAAGGAAGATCCTTCTTGCAATGTTTCTTCAATGTCCTCTACTGAGGAAGCTTAACATTATGTGAGCTGGCAAAGGAGACATTTAATAGGCCTACCTCACTAAAGCCTCACATAGGCAATTTGAAGCTGTTGATAACTTGATAATGATCACAGGTAGCTTGATTTACAGGTGACTTGATATGCCACAATGACATCCCTGCTATTTGCCCCTCACCTCTGCTTTCTGCTAAGTCCAAGTCATATTGAGTTGTGAATACTCTCAGAAGGAGGGAAGTGTATGGGGTGGGCAGATTCCCACCAGAGAGAACATGAGGCATAGCTTCCCAGGTGTGGCAGGCTGTGTCATATAACTTACAGGCCACTGGAGGCATGTGTTAGGGAAAGAATACTGAATTATGTACCCTCCCTGGCCTCAAACTGGCTTCTGTTCTGCCTAAGTCCAAGATAACTGTAAGGTCGCATGAGATAAAAGAATATGCAGGTATGAGCTGCTTCTTTGATTATTTATCACTTGTATATTAATGCCTTCTTTTGAGGGTGGCTGGTGTTGGTGGATGGATTCCTACTTCTGAGGAAAAGCTTATGGTAGAGAAAAACCTTTAATATATTAAATAAAGTAATTTCATTTTATTTATTTTATTAGTTTCAGAAGTAGTGATTCATCGGTTGCATACAATACCCAATACTCATTATAGCACATGCTCTCCTTAAAGCCCCTCATTCAATTACCCTATCCCCCACCCATCTCCCCTCCAAAAACCCTCAGTTTATTTCCTATAGTTAAGAGTCTCTTATGGTTTGCCCCTTCTCAATTTCCATCTTGTTTTATTTTTTCTTCCCTTCCCCTATGTTCATCTGTTCTGTTTCTTATATTCCATATATGAGTGAAATCATAAGGTATTTGTTTTTCTCTGGCTTATTTTGCTTAGCATAATACCCTCTAGTTCCAACCAAACTGTTCCAAATGGCAAGATTTCATCTTTTTTGATAGCTGAATAATATTCCCTTATGTATATATACATATATAATATTCCATATATATTTATATCACATCTTCTTTACTCATTCTTCTGTCAGTGGATATCTTGGCTCTTTCCATATTAAATAAAGTAATTTAAAAAGGGAGTTAAATCTATTTGTCCATTTGCTGATGCCAGTGCCTTTCTTTTCATAAGGCACACATTATGACTCAAACTCTTCCAGTTATACCAAAGTATTCCTGCTCTCTGTCTAACAAATTCCTGTCAGGGATGCAGGCCTCTGAAAGAGTAGATACTGGGAATTGGGATCTTGCCTATTTTGAATGAGGCAGCCTTGGAGTCCTCAAAAGTAAGTAAAGTACAACCCAAACCACAGCTATGGCAAGGAAGTCTCCAGGCCCCTATGGTGGGACTAGCAATACAGCAGGAGGAAGTTGAGGCCATGCCATGGAAAATGGAGTTGAGAGTAGAGTCAACAAGTTCACTTCTTTTTGAAGAGTTTGGTAGTGTAGTGAAGGCATGGCAGAAAGCTCAGAGGCAAAGGATCAACCTGGGGAGGGCTGGTTATTGAAAAGAACCAGGTAGGTAGGGAGGATGCTGTGAGGTGATCTGACAGAGTAGCAGATATTTTGTAGAAAAAGATGAGCCCTGGAAGGGAGGAATTCAGTTTTGTTGACATGAACACTGGTCTGCATTCCTATTCCAAGGAAATGTTCTCTTCCTGCAGGCTGCTGTAGAATACTTCATGGCTAATCCTGGAAACCCCTGCAATCTGGGCCTCAGTTGTGTCCTGAATTCTGGACCAAAAGAGTTATTTGCCAGTGGTTTCCTTGCTCTACATAAACCAGACTCAGGTTCTGCTGGTCAAATATTTGTTTGCATGTAAAGTTGGGAGCTGGGGCCCAAATCCAGGCTCTGGAAAGGTGAGAGGTTAGCATACCAATCTTCTACCCACCCCAATCTCAGGCACAGCATCACCCATAATTAATGGCAAGGGCTTGTAAAGCGGTGACTAAAATACGAGTTCCTTAATGGAACACTGAGTGTCCTGTTTGTCTGTGTTCGCAGTAAGTGGGACTCACGCCTAACCTAACAGCCTGATTGCTGGAGTGAGGATCACAGGGGAATTATTTGTGTTGGTGCCTGAAAAAACCCCAGTAGACTCAGTTCTCTCCCATAGTACCCCACCGAAGTTGCCTGGTTTTCCATCTCATTGGCCCTGGGACCACAAAACACAGATGTGATCAAGGACTCCAGCTTCCTTGACCAGTTTTTATCACTGAGGCTTTTTATATTCTCACCATCATAAGAGTCAAGCCCCAGTTTTCCCACTGTGCAAAGGAAAGAGTTCACATAATCATACCTGATTTTCTGTCTTGTGCCAAAAGTTCATTTTTGCTTTTGTTTCCCTTGCCTTTAGAGACACGTTTTAAAAGAAGTTGCTGTGGCTGATGTCAAAGAAGTTAGTGCCTATGTTCTCCTCCAGGATTTTGATGGATGCCTGTCTTACACTGAGGTCTTTCTTCCATTTTGAGTTTATCTTTGTGTATAGTGTAAGAGAAAGATTGAGTTTTATCCTTCTGTGTATAACTGTCCAATTTTCCCCACACAATTTATTGAAGAGACTTTCTTTTTGCCATTGGATACTTTCTCCTGCTTTGTCAAAATTAGTTGACCAAAGAGTTGAGCGCCCATATCTGGGCTCTCTATTCCGTTCCATTGATATATATGTGGAGATAGGGTCTTTAAAGAGTGAATTAAGATTAAATAGGTTATGAGGTTGAATCCTAATCCAACGTGACTGATGTCTTTTCAGAAGAGGAGATTAGGATAGATACAGAGGGAAGATCATGTGAGGACATGGGGAAACAAATACCATCTACAAGCCAAGGAGAGAGGCCTCAGAAGAAACGAACCTTGATGACAACTTGTTTGACCTCATCTTTTAATAGGAAAGGGGATGAAGAATTTGTGGTCATAATTTATAAGCACCCCAGGTGGAAAGTACATCAGGACATGTACATGAGACAACATGTCAATGCTGAGGATGTACTAACCCTTGTCATTTCAGTAATAAGCTGAACAATTTATAGGCTAATCACTTAGACTTCATTTCTTACCTTGTAAAAAGATAATATTGAATTAAAGGACCTCTGAGATCTTTTCAACACTAAGATTCTAGGAATAGTATCTATATCTAGGAAGTGTATAACAAATGATATGCCAAGAGATTAAAAAGTATCTCACAGGAAGTCTGTGGGAGAATGTGCTTTGTGTTGTGTTTGTGGCTGGATGAATAATTAAAATGTTTTTTAAGCAGGCTCTACCATTTGGTTCTTTCTGGGTCTGGTGGTTGATATGCTGTTGAGAAGGTGGTAGGAAGGACTCCATGTGGAAAAAGAGAGCAGTCAGTCTTTGCTACTATCAGAATGTCTGGGTTGCAACACAGGAAGTCAAGTTGAGTTCTAGAATAAGTAGTCAATGACCTTTAGGCTGGTGGGGTTGGACTAAGGGAGAAGCTGGAGTAGTCTCTAGTTTCTAGGGACATCTGAGTGAGTAGTGGTGGCCTGGGAAGGAAGGGTATGATTATTTGCTGTGCCTGCTGTTTACTAATTTATCTCTACTTAGGAAAATAACTATTTAATGGAGTCCCTCAGAGTGGGCATAGGAATTCAAGCAGGGTTTTGTTTTGTTTTGTTTTACCTGGAAAAAGCAATCTCCTACTTTCTTTGGGGGATTGACAAGGAGTGGCAGGGTTGCTAGTCAATACTAGGATCCCTAAGTTATCAGTGTGTTAAGATCCAGATCCTGTTTAGTTAAGGCTCATAGAAGAGCAAACCCCACTAGTGAGAAAGAGAGGAGAAGCAGGCAGGGGCTAGGATGGGAAACCCTAGAGCCCAGAGTAGAATCTTCAAGGCTACAAGGCAGGTGCTTTCCTTGCTTAGGATCCTAGCAGAAGTTAGAGTACATGGCTTCCATCTTGGAGGGAAGGGTCCCAGACAGGCCTGAGAACTCTGAGACTTCATGGTGCCAACAGCAATGCCTCAAGTTTATTTCTTTTTTCTCTTGTGCAGTGGGGGTGACCTTCTTATAAATTCTAGTGCATTTTATTTGTACTCAGAGCATCCAAGGAAAGAACATTTTAAGCATGTGTTAGTAATGGAAGAGTAGTGCCTGTCTGGAGACCAGAAGGAGTTTCTACAGCAGAAATAAGCATGGAGTCCACAAAGGGAAGGGGACACTCACCTGGAGCCACTCTGCTAGCTCCCTCCTCCCACCTGGAGATATATTCTCTTGTTAAAGCCCTTCTCTGCTCAGATTTAAGAATTTCAATTTTTCATAAAAGAAACTGAGGCTGGATGTTGATAATACTGATAAAGCTTCTCTTAAATGGTATTTGGTTTCCTTACATTCACATAATACCTTGACTTTATGACTCATTTTGCTCTATGTACAATCAAACCAATGACAAAGATAGGCTGGGCGAATTGTATTGAATTATAATCGAGCCCCTTAAGACGATTTGAGTTGGGTGGAATTTAGAGAGTTGTACAAGTAGTTACCTGGCTATCAAACTGTTTTAGTCAATAAGTTTTTTAGATTTAGTCAGTTGAGGGACTTTTTTGGGGGGTGGGAGAATTCTTTTCTCTTTGGCTTTTAGGACCGATAATTGACAGTGACAGAAGTGTGGTTTTATATTGGATATATGACAAAGATAGGCTGGGCTAAAGGAGAACTTGAATTATAATCAAGCACCTTAAGATGATTTGAGTTGGGTGGAATTCGGAGAGTTGCACAAGTGGTTACTTGGCTATCAAACTTTTTTAGTAAATAAGTTTGGAAACCAAATACCCTTTAAGAGGAGCTTTATCAGTTGAGGGATTTTTTTGGGGGGAATAATTCTTTTCTCCTTGGCATTTAGGACCAATAATTGAAAGTGACAGAAGGGTGGTTTTATATTGGATTAAAGAACATTTGGTGAAACACTGAGAGCTTTCCTCTAAGATCAAGAGCAAAAAAAGGATGACCATTCTCACTACTTTTATTCAATATAGTACTGAAAGTCCTAATCATAGCAATCAGACAAGAAAAGTAAATACAAGATATCCATTTGGTAAGGAAAAAGTAAAACTTTCACTATTTGCAGATGGCATGCTATTCTGTATAGAAAACCCTAAAGACTAACAAAAAACTACTAGAACTAATAAATGAGTTCAGTAAAGTCACAGGATACAGAATTAATATACATAAATATGTTGCATTTCTACATTATTAATTAAATAGCAGAAAGAGAAATTAGGAAAAAATAATTCCATTTACAATTGGATAAAAAAAATACCTAGGAATAAAATTAACCAAAGAGGTGAAAGACCAGTACTCTGAAGACTAAAACATTGATGGAAAAAATTAGATGATATGAACAAATGGAAATATATTCTATGTTTATGGATTAGGAGAACCAATATTATTAAAATGTCTATGCTACCCAAATCAATCTACAGATTTATGCAATCCCTATCAAAATGACAACAGCATTTTTCACAAAACTAAAATAAATAATACTAAAAGTTGTACAGAACCACAAAAGACCTCAAATAGCCAAAGTAATCTTGAAAAAGAAGAACAAACCTGGAGGTATCACAATTTCAGATTTCAAGACATACTATATATCTGGTAGTAATCAAAACAGTATGGTTCTGTCACAAAAATAGACACAGATATCAATGGAACAAAATAGAGTCCAGAAATCAACCTACACATTTATGGTCAATTAATCTATGACAAAGGAGGCAAGATTGGGAAAAAGACAGTCTTATCCACAAATGGTATTAGAAAAAATTGGTCAGCTACAAGCAAAAGAATTAAAATGGACCACTTATTATATCATGTACAAAAATAAATTTAAAATAGATTAAAGACCTGAATGTGAAATCTGAAACTGTAATATTCCTAGAAGAAAACATAGGAAGTAATCTCTTTGACATCAGCTGTACAGATGTTTTTCTATCTATGTCTGCTTTGGCAAAGAAAGCAAAAACAAAATTAAACTATTAGGACTATACTAAAATAAAAAGGTTTTGCATACAAAGAGATGATCTACTGAATGGGAGAAGATATTTGCAAATGATGTATTTAATAAGGAGTTAATATCCAAAATATATAAAGAACTTATACAACTGAAAACCAAAAAACAAAATAATCTGATTAAAAAATAAGCAGAGGACTTGAATAGACATTTATCCAAAGAAGACATACAGATGGTCAACAAACATTCAGAGGAGCAACATGAAAAGATGCTCAACATCACTAATCATCAGAAAAGTTCAAACCAAAACCACAATAAGATATCACTCTACCTATAAGGATGACTGAAAAAAAAAAAAAACCAACACATAAGAAATAACAAGTGTTGGTAAGGATGTGGAGGAAAAGGAACACTTATGCACTGTTTGTGGGAATGCAAGCTGGTGCACTTACTGTGGAAAACAGTATGGAGTTTGCTCAAAAGATTGAAAATAAAATTACCATATGTTCCAGCAATTCTACAACTAGGTATTTATCCAAAGAAAACCAAAATGCTAATTCAAAAGGTATATGCACCCCAATGTTTATTGTAATATTATTTATAATGGATAAAAAGATGTATTTGTATGTCTATATCTATCTATTATCTATCTATCTGTCTATCATCATCATCATCTATCTATCATCCATCCATCATCTATACCTATATTTATCTCTATATATTTATCTATGTATATATCTCTATATATTTATCTATATATATCTATCTCCAAGTTTATATATATATACCCCCTCTCTTTCACTCTCTTTATTTATACACACACACACACACACACACAAAATGCAATATTACTCAGCCATAAAAAGGAGATCTTACCATTTGTAACAATGTAGACAGACCTAGAAAGTATAATTTTGAGTGAAATAAGTCATTTGGAGAAAGATAAACACCATATGATTTCATTCATATGTGGAATTTAAGAAAGAAATAAACAAAGAGACAAATCAGACTCTTAAATATAGAGAACAAACTAGTGGTTCCCAGAGGACATGTGGGTGGAGGAATGGGTGAAACAGGTGAAGGGAATTAAGAGTACACTTACCCTGTGAGAGAAAAACAAATACCATATGATTTCATTCATATGTGGAATTTAAGAAACAAAATAAATGAACATGGAGGGGAAAGAGAGGAAAACCAAAAAACAGACTTTTTTTTTTTAAAAAAAGATGGTACTCTTAAGTAATCTCTATATCCAATGTGGGGCTCAAACTCACAACCTTGAGATCAAGAGTTGCATGCTGTACCAACTGAATCAACCAGGTGCCGCAAGGAACAGGTTCTTAACTATAGAACATAATGGATACCAAAGGGGAGGTAGGGTGGGGAATGGGAGTTGGTTAAATAGGTTTAGTTATGGAGATTAAGAAATGCATTTGTTGTGATGAACACCAAGTGTTTGTTGTATTTAAGTATTGAAGCACTAAATTCTACACCTGAAACTAATATTGCACTGTATGTTAACTAACTGGAATTTTTTTAAAAATTGGAAAAATAAAAATGCACACACAAAATAAAAACAAAAGCAAGAACAAAACAAAACAAAAAGGGTACACTTACCCTGATGAGCACTGAGTAATGCATAGAATTGTTGAATCATTATATTGTATACCTGAAACTAATATAACACTGTATGTTAATCCTACTTGAATAAATAAAGATGAATAGAAAGGGTTAACATTTGAACAGTTAGAGCTGGTCAGAATGGAATAGGCTTCCCGAAAGAAAGCAAGAATCCCTCTCACCAGATGTGACCTGGCAATGAGGTCTCATGTTTTGGGCTGTCCCATTGACTTCTAAGGTACTTTCTTAGTTCCAAGTGTTCATCATTCTATAATTCTAAGCATCAGATTTTCTCTTCCTAAAATAAGTCTTTGGATCCAAGATTTTAGAAGGGAACTACAGGCCCTTCCTGCAATACCTTCTAAAATGTTCTGGAGAATGTTTTTATGCATCCCAAAAGATCAATTTGTCCTAATCGTAATTTCTTTACTTTCAAATAATAAATGTCATATTTCCATGAGTCTGGGCTTTTCACCCAGAAACTTGTTCTCCAGGCAAAACCTTTGCAAGTGCATCCCAGAGTTTGTTGCAACATGACCATAGCCACTCCACACGCCCAGGAAAAGCTGCACTGCTACACCAGGGGTGAAACTGGGTCACACAAACCAATGGGGGCTACCTTATTCCATCCTCTCTCAGAGCCACCTGGTGAGCCTGTTTGGGTACAGTGACTTTTAAACATCTTATATCACAGTGTACATTAGGAAATACATTTTATGTTTCAAGCCATTATCCACCTAAATACATAGCTGACAGAAAAGTTTCCCCAAATATGCTTGTTTCTCTTCTCTATGAACCTACTCTGATATTCTCAATCATATTTTCTATTAAGTCTATTTATTTTCTACCTCTATATTGCTATGAAATAATGCCAGTCACAGCCCACTGAACTGATTTTGTGACCCACAGTGTGAGGTCCTTGTTTGAAAAACATAGTTCTTGTAGATTGAATACTGAAGTTAATCCTTAAATTAAGGCATGTTGTTGGCCCATTTTATGAGAAAATAAAAGCTTTGGTGTTAAACAGCCTGCCAAAATCTATCAAGGCTGTCAATATTACTGAGAGATTTCAGGGAGTTCCCTGAAGTGAGCTCAATTCCAGCAAAAAAACACTACAGGACCACTGTGAGCACCCATGAAATCAGTCTGAAATGTGATATTTCGCGCTTCTGGAACATCACGAGAGACAAAGACCATCGGCAAAAAGGTAGAAACAAGTGAGAGTGACCGGAGGCTTACCCCAGAGACAGGGGTGTGGGGGAGGAGCCGACAGAGCTGAACCATTGAAAGCAATATTACTAAGAGAAATTAGATCCAATAAGCTGAGATTTATGTATGTTTCTATGTATTTATGCATTTTATTCAACAAACATTTTTTTTCCCACTGTCACCATTGCAGTGGTTACTATGTGCCAGACACTGCTAGACTCTGTGGCTACAAACATTTGTATCCCATAATCTCTCTCAAAGGAGTTTACAGACTGCGAGATGAGAAACAATTCAAGATTCATAGAGTTCTTTCGGAAAGGAAAAATTTTTCTCTACATTTCAAAGTTTCTTCTGGTTGGTCTAAGAATTAAATTGACATAAGACAGATTAACAGGAGAAAATCAAATTTAATTCTTTATGGAAAGGAATCCCACATGTATGAGAAGTTCCAAGACAGAAAGGTAAAATGAAATCTATATGTTTTCCTGAGCTAGGGAATGGGATAGGGAACTGGGGTTTCAGAGGAGAGGAGGACAAGACACAGGATAGTAAGAAGAAGAGTGGAGGGTGCCTGGGTGGCTCAGTGGGTTAAATCCTCAGCCCTCGGCTCAGGTCATGATCTCAGGGTCCTGGGATCAAGGCCCGCCTTGGGCTCTCTGCTAGGCAGGGAGCATGCTTCCTCCTCTCTCTCTGCCTGCTTCTCTGCCTACCTGTGATCTCTGTGTCAAATAAATAAATAAAATATTTTTTAAAAAAAAAGAAGAGTTGGGGCGCCTGGATGGCTCAGTTGGTTAAGCAACTGCCTTTGGCTCAGGTCATGATCCCAGAGACCCGGGATCGAGCCCCACATCCAGCTCCCTGCTCGGCAGGGAAGCCTCCTTCTCCCTCTCTCACTCTGCTTGTGTTCCCTCTCTCACTGTGTTTCTCTCTGTCAAATAAATAAAATCTTTAAAAAAAAAGAAGAAGAGTAGATATTGATAATTAGATGTTTGATCTGCCATACAGTTGGGACAGTCAGATAAAAGTGATATCATGTGCATTTCTAAGGAGTTTTGTTGCTGAGAACAGAAATAATTTAAATAAATCATTCAACAAATATCTAATGTGTTCCTATTAAGTGCTATACATTGTTCTAAGCAAAAAATTACAGTAATAAACAAAATTTAAATTAAAAAATTTATCTCTGGTAATAATTCTCATTCTTGGAAAGAACCCCAGTTAGATTTTTCTAGGCATTTAAGGGAGGGATAAAGAGTTTTCTTGGACCCAGATGTTCCTTTTTTTTAAAATTTTTATTTTTTTCCATAACCCAGCCACCCTATCTCTCCCACCAACCCTCCAGCAACCCTCAGTTTATTTCCTGAGATTAAAAGTCTTTATGGTTTGTCTCCATCCCTGGTCCCATCCTGTTTCATTATTTCCCCTCCAAACCCCCAACCACCCGCACCCTGCCTCTCAAAGTACTCATATCAGAAAGATCATATGATAACTGTCCTTCTCTGATTGACTTATATTTTGCTCAGCATAATACCCTCCACTCCTATCCATGTCATTGCAAATGGCAGGATTTCATTCTTTTTGATGACTGCATAGTATTTTGTTGTATATATATGTGTCTGCGTGTGTATGTATATAATGTATGTATATATATTTGTGTGTGTATGTATATAATGTATGTATATATATGTGTGTGTGTGTGTGTGTGTGTGTGTGTGTGTGTGTGTCTCACATCTCCTTTATCCATTCATCTGTTGATGGATATCTAGGTTCTTTCCATAGTTTGACCATTGTGGACATTGCTGCTATAAACAGTCAGATGCATGTGTCCCTTAGGATCACTACCTTTGTATCTTTAGGGTAAATACCCAGTAGTGCAATTGCTGGGTTGTAGGGAAGCTCTTTTTTCAACTTTTTGAGGAGTCTTCATACTGTTCCAGAATGGCTGTACCAGCTTTCATTCCCACCAGTATAAGGGTTTCCCCTTTCCCTGCATCATTGCCAGCATTTATCATTTCCTGACTTGTTAATTTTAGCCATTCGGACTGGTGTAAGGTGGTATTTCACTATGGTTTTGATTTGTATTTCCCTGATGCTGGAGAGATGTGGAGCACTTTTTCATGTGTCTGTTGACCATTTGGATGTCTTCTTTGGAGATATGTCTGTTCATGTCTTCTGCCCATTTCTTGATTGGATTATTTTTTTTTTTTTTGGATACTAGCCCTTTATCTGATGTCATTTGCAAATATCATCTCCCATTCTCTCAGTTGTCTCTTGGTTTTGTTGACTGTTTCTTTTGCTGTGCAAAAGCTTTTGACCTTGATGAAGTCCCAATAATCATTTTTTTCCTTGCTTCCTTTGTCTTTAATGATGTTTTTAGGAAGAAGTTGCTGCAGCTGAGGTCGAAGAGGTTGTTTCCTGTGTTCTTCTCAAGGATTTTGATGTATTCCTGTCTCACATTGATGTCTTTCATTAATTTGGAGTCTATTTTTGTGTATGGTGTAAGGAAACGGTCCTGCTTCATTCTTCTGCATGTGGCTGTCCAATTTTCCCAACACCATTTGTTGAAAAGACTATCCTTTTTCCATTGGACATTCTTTTCTGCTTTGTCAAAGATGAGTTGACCATAGAGTTAAGGGCCCATTTGAGCCCAGAGGGTCTTGATTGCCTTACACCCCAAATAGTCCACATGCTAAAGTGGCACATTTTAGGGATAGCTGCTCTGACCCCCCTCAGTTTACAGAACATCATTTTGGGAAAGCTGGCTTTCATTTGCAGAACAATCTTGCTTTGGCTGAGTTTCCACAAAATAAATGAAAAATATCCAATTTTGGGGGGGGCACCAGTTTAGAACTCCCATCCTCCTCTCTGTGATATAAGCATGGTTCAGGAAAAGATTCCTCCCTCTCCTTTTGCCAAAGTGCTCCTCTTCTGTGGTTCCTGTGCTCAGATAGAGATCAGTGGCCATATAAGATTTCCTCAAGATGCACTGGGAATGAGGCAAGAGGGCCTCTGGGCACTCTGTTCTGAGGCATGGCCATCAAGGCAGTGTCCTCAGGTGTGCCAGGTTCTTAAGATCATTCAGGGATAGACAAAATGAGTTTGTTCTTCAAGGCATTTGCTTTTCTTTTCCAATAAACTTATCACAAGAAGAACCATGCCTACAGCCTCAGGAAGTGCAAAAATAAGAATTCTAGGCCTCAGGCTCTTTTAGTACTTTATGTAACCTACACAACAATGCTGGAAGTTTTGATGAGCCCAGTTTTAAAGAGGAAGAAAGTGAATATATTGCATGCTGTCCAAGATCCCACAGCGAGTAAATGGCAGAGTTAGGATTTGAGTTCAGGTCTAGAGGATTCCAAAGTTGTCTGTGGGTAGGAGTGGTGGCTAATCCCAAGGAAAGGGGGGATGTGAAAGGAAAATAATACCTGGCCAGAAGTCCCTGCGGAGGTGAGAAGGTCAATGCTTCCTCACCCCAGTCTTTGACCTTTTAGCCTGCACTCTGCTGCCTTCTGTCCTTTCCCCCAAATTGTGGCTGTCTGGCAAAGACTAGAGCCAGGGCCCAGGTGAACTGGCTAGGAGACATGGGTAACTTTGTGGCTGTATTCATGGTTCCCCACAAGGCATTGTTCAATCTGCAAACAAGACATGTACTCAGTCTTGGCCCTTGGGCTCAGCAGATTTTTCTATCCTTTCCTCTAGGTCCCACCTTAATTCACAGAAATGCATTAGTAGGGACCCAGAGAAGTCTGCAGTTCACAGGAAAGACATCCTTCCTGTTTTCCTGGAGATGATGCCTCAGGCTCTGCTCTCACAATGCCTCTTGGTAGAATAAGGATGACATAAGGAGTTCTATCTTTAGTGAAACTTTCTGTAAAAGGGTTTATCTTCTGGACTAATGCAGTGAGCTCCATATGAGCAGGGCATGGGAGAAAGGCTAGATTCCTGCCCAGGATTCCTTGACTGTGTCAGTCATTTTCTCTTTGACTTATAACAGTATCAAAGTTTGGGAATACCTGGGCAGATGTTCCCTATAAAATGTTCATGCTAAAGCATCAATGATATATAAGTACTCTTATTTCCACATCAAAGTGTACATGAAAGAAAAGTTTGTTCCTTGGGGAGAACACAAATATAGAAGCCAAGGCCCTTTCTCATTTCCCACAGACAGTTGGCTTTGCCAGGGCCTTGCTTGGAAAATGGGTCATTTCAGATTCTTGAGTCTGCACTTTTTGGCCTTTTATCAAACTAATAAGTTTAATGTGAGAATCAAACCATTACTGCCAGGCAAGAACAAGTGGTCTAGGTTTCAGACAAAGCCATATAGAATTTCACAGACTAGAGCCAACTATATTCAAAGTTGAACACCCCCATCTCTAATTCAATTTATTTATTCAGCTAGGGACTTGGGGAATATACAATTTAAGCTGCAAAACAAGACTATAAAGGGTATTATATATCAATCTGGTTACCAAAAGAAAAGGCTACAGTCCAGCTTCTCCTTGACACCATGTGGCTTTCTCAAGAGTCCTGTATGTAAATCCAGAGGGCTTTGTGCTGACAAAGCCTTTTGATAAGATCAGCCTTAGAACTATAAAAATTTCACTGGGAAAACTATAAAGAGTTTTGTTTTGAATACTCCATAAGTTTTGAAGAGGTCCCTCCATTGTACAGAAGTCTGGGGAGTAAGTTCAGAAGCCTAAAATTTGAAGAAATTAACTGGTCTGGGTTTTGATATGATTAGATCTGTATTTATGTGGAATGACAGACTTTAAGGATCCTGGAAAACATGACCCCTCTCTTTGTGTTGTGGGCTAAATTGTGGTCCCCCCTCCCTTCCATTTATTGAAGTCTCAACTTCCAGTATTTCAGATGTGACTCTATTTGAGATAGGATATTTATGGCAGTAATTAAGTTAAAATGAGGTCTTTAGGGTGGATCCTAATCCAGTATGACTGGTGTCCTTATAAGATAAGGAGATTAGGACACAGATACACAGAGGAAAGACACAAGGAGACCTCTAACACAAAGAGAGAGGCCTCAGTAGAAACCAATCTATTAACACCTTGGCATCAAACTTCTAGACTCCAGAACTATAAGACAATAAATTTATGCTGTTTATACTGCCCAGTCTGTGGTATTTTGTTATAACATTCCTAATAAACTAATATACTTTGTAATAAAGAATGACCTTTATTAGAGTTCCAGTAATGACTTGGGAACATAGTGAGGTGACCTAGAAAAGAAATCATTAAGCTATCAGCTTCACAAAGACATTACAGTATAAGGAATGAATAAGATATCCTTCTGCCCTCCCTGCCTCTTATGCCTCTGTGCCCAACCCCTAGGAAATAGAGATGAGCATGGGTTCAGACCAGGGGTATAGAGAGGTACAAGATCGGGAATGTCTACTGGGAGCTTTATTTTTGTAACAAGCATGAACTAAAAATATAAATGCAGCTAATAAAATGTCACTTTTATTTATTCCTTTCAAATTGAATCAAATATGACCTTAGGCCCTTATTCTGCTTAACTGGTAGAAAATCCATTTCAGTCATTAACGGGACTACCACCAAGGATTTTGTAAATGTGACAGGATTTTAAAGAGCCTCAAGGCATCAGAGAGACTGTTTTGGCCATGGACTGGGAGCATAGGGACTCTTTAGGTATATCACGAAGCCATCTCAGAAGAGCTGCTATCCTAAGTATAGCCATGTAGAGAACCTTGTTCCTTCTTGGTGTTGGAGACTCTCTCCCCCCTCATCTTCCAGGACATGGCACATAATTTTCTCAGTGAGTCCAGACCAGAGGCCACAAACTGGGTTCTGGGACTGGATGCAGTCCACAGTTAGTCCCAAACTAATATGTTTGGTTGGCTTACAGGAATTTAGCCCTTGTTTTAATTAAAACCTCTCTATAGTAAAAAGTAAACCATGAACCAGCAGCTAGATGAAGGGACAGCTGAGCATCCTGCATTATCTTCTTTCCTGATAAGGCTTCCTTGGCTAGTTGGTGCTAAGTAGCTGCTGCACCCTCTGGACCAGGTCTTCCATTTGCTTCCTTTTTTTTCTATTACAGGTCACCCCTGTAATTTTTAGAATTGACCATCCTGAGTAGGTTTATTCAAAGACAAGAAGAGAAGTTGTCTTCAGGAAACCTCATCCAGCCTTGTAATGCGAACCTCTCCCAGGCAAGGAAGAGCATGGCCTTGGTAACCTGCTTGCAGTGAAGTCTTGGTAAAAATACAGGGAGAACAAAACCTAAATTCTATTCTCCGGAATTTATATTGCCATATAGTATTTCATACAAAACAAGAAAGCAAAATAAATAATTTAACATTTTCCTGTCAATGGCTATCAATGCCATTGTTCCAAAGTGGGCTGTATATCTTCTCCCTTCTGCCAGTCTACCTGGCAAGGAGAATGAAAAGTCTATTTTGGGATCCAGAAGGAATTCTGGACATGGATCTTGGGGAACAAATTTATAGATCTTGGAGGTCTAGTAATTTCTTGAATTCTAAAGATGATGTACAGGCTTGAGATTGTCCCGTGCATCTCTGGAATAGTCTGATGTTACATGCAGTAAACAAAGAAGTCAGTGAAAACTAATCACAAATATTAGTAACAATGGCCACCATCACTGATCACATGCTTTTGCAGGTTAGATCAAGAGAATGATCTCATACAATTCTGGTGACTACCTTTCAGAGAAAAATGACAGCACCAGGATTTTGGTATTTCTTCCACCTATCAATTCTGCTCTTTTCTTTATTAAAAGTTTTTAATGTACTTTATTTTTTAGAGTAGTCTAGTAGTAGCTTTTAGAGTAGTTTTACTCATTTTTACTCATAACAAAATTGAGAAGAAAGTACAGAAATTTCCTATATTCCCCTTGCCCTTGTCTATATACAGCATTCTCACTATCAACATCCCCTACTATGTGGTGCATTTGATATAATAATGAAGTTACACTGACATATCATGATCACTCAAAGTCCATAGTTCACATTAGAATTCACTGTTGGCATTGTACATTATATAGGTTTGGACAAAGGTATCACAACATGTATTCTTCATTCTAAAATAATGCAGAGCAGTTTCACCACCATGAATATACTCTGTGCTCCACCTATTCATCCCACCCTCCCCCAATCTTGGAACCACTGATCTTTTTACTCTCTCTATAGTTTTGCCTTTTCCAGGATGGCATTTAGCTGGAAGGATACAGTCTGCTATTTTATTTTAAAAGTGATATATGGGTACTAACAATTTTTCTTAGTCCTTAGATGTTTTTTTCCATTTGAGAGAAGGTGAAGGATTCAACTGAAGTCCCTCTCTCACTCATCCTTGAGTGTCTCTAAGTAAGATAATGGAGAAGATTCTGGGTAAAAAAAATAAATTTCCAAGGGAAAGGTAATAGCAAAACCCCAGAAAAGAGGCTGGGAGCTGGGCTTGGGAATTTCCCTTCTTGCTGCCTGCCTTTTCCCTGACATGCACCACATTCTCCTGCTTTCCTGAATGCCCACCTTCTAGAGGAAGGTTCATCAGTTTTATCTGCAAATAGACTGAAACCCAGACTATCTGAGCAGGAAATAAAAATGAGTAATAAGCATAAAAAACACACCAAATACATTAGTAATGCAGAAATCTGGGAAATGGAAATAAACGCAAAGAGAAGGGAAAAGCAACATATTTGGAGCCATCTGTTTCTAATGATGGATGAAGGACTCTAAAACCATAAGGCAGGAAAACAGACTTGATTGTTTCTCACTTTTTTCATCCTCTCTGGAATCTGAGAAGTCAAGATGAAGTTAAAACCATTTTAAGATGGCGCTAGATGGTGATTGGGATTTTTTTTTTAAAACGCTATCGGATTTAACAACTATTAAAACATAAAAAAGTTTTTAATGTCCTCTTTATGTCTAACTTAGATTCTTTTAGTTGCTAAATTCATCTTAAATTGATACATTTAAAAACTTGTTTTCTGAATTCACAACATCCCGTCTCATCATCACCATTATTGCTACAATTCACATCTGGCTTAAAACTTCACAGTCCACTATTCACATGGCTCATCTCATGTAATTTCATATACCTATTTGTTCAGAGTTTCTTTTTTTTCTCTTTATCATTATTTTTTCCTATTTAAAAATAACATTATTGACTCAATTATTCACCCAACTCAATGTTTTGTTTTGTTTTGTTTTGTTTTTGTAAAGTCATAAAGTTGTGCTGCTGTCACTATAATCCAGTTTTGGAATGTTTCCATCACTCCAAAAGGTCCCCTTGTGCCCATCTATATAGTCAGTGCTGGTTCTCACCCCAGCCCTAGACTGTGGGTAAACTTTCTGACTTTGTAAGTTCGCCATTTCTAGACATTTCATATCAATAGCATCACTCTGCCTGGACTTTTCTTTCATTTAGTATAAGTTTTTGAGATTCATCTAAGTTGTATTATGGATCCATGGTATTGGTGCTTTTCTTAAAATTATAGACATTTTACAAACAGAGAAAGATTAATTATCATATGGTTTCACTCATATGTGGAACATAAGCAATAGCATAGAGGACCACAGGGGAAAGGAGGGAAATCCAAAGGGGGAGAAATAAGAGATGGAGATGAACCAGGAGACACTATGGACCCCAAGAAAAAATCTGGGGGTTTGGGACAGGGGAGGAGAAGGGGAGAGGGTAACAAGGTGTTGGGTATTGAGGAGCACATGCTGTGATGAGCACTGGGTGTTATACTTAACTAATGAATCATTGAACACTGCATCAAAGATTAATTATGTACTATACAGTGGCTAACTGAACTGTGGAAAGACCCAAGGTGCCTTTCAACAGATGAATGGATAAGGAAGATGCGGTACATATATACAATGGAATACTATGCCTCCATCAGAAAGGATGAATATCCAACTTTTGTAGCAACATGGACTGGATTGGAAGAGATTATGCTGAGTGAAATAAGCCAAGTAGAAAAAGTCCAGTATCACATGGTTTCACTTACCTGTGGTGCGTAAGGTGTTTCACTTACTTGTGGTGCGTAAGGGGTAATATAGAATATAGGAGAAGGAAAGTAAATGGGAAGTAGGGTAATTCAGGGAGAGAAATAAAACACGAGAGACTTTGGACACAGAAACAAACTGAGGGACTTGGAGGGAGGAGGTGGGGGAATGGGAGAACCTGGTGGTGGGTATTGAGGGCACCTATTGCATGGAGCACTGGGTGTGGGGCATGGGCAATGAATCTTGGAACACTGAAAAAATAAAATAAATTTAAAGAAAAAAATAAAATAAAATAAGTTAAAAATTAAAAAATAAAATTATAGACATTTTAGTGGGCTTATAGCTCTTTTCATGGGTTTATTATCTACTTATATTTCTTCTTTGGTAAAATAGCTAATGAAATATTTTACCTATTTCAAAATTGTGGTTTTTTTTCTTACTCTTCAGTTGTAAGAATTCTTTAAATATTCTAGATAGAAGGCTTTTATTATATAAATGATTTGCTATTCTTTTCTCCCTGTGTCTTATACTTTCATTTTTCTTAATGCTGTATTTTGAAAGCAAAAGTTATTAATTTTTACAAAGTCTAATATATGGAATAAATTGTGATCATACTTTTGTAGTCATATCTAAGTAGTCTTTGCCTAACTCAAGGTCACAAAGATTTCCTCCAAGTTTTTTCCCAAGAAGTTTTATAGTTTAACTTTTAAATTTAGGTCAGTATTCTGTTTTGAGTTGATGTTTGTGCATGGTGTGAAGTAAGGGTTTAATTTTATTTTTTGGCATAGACCTATCTAGTTGTCCCAGTAATATTTGTTGAAAAGTATCTTTTAATCATTGAATTACTTTGGCAACTTTTCTAAAAAATGTGAGAGTTTGTTTTTTGACTTTTGATTCTGTTTTATTGATCCATGCGAATCCTTATATTAATTTTACACTGTCTTTATCATTGTATTAATTGGAGCTCTGTATTCTGGAAACAGGAATATGCTCTGTTTGATGAGATATATTTGTTCATGCTTCTTGACTCACACTTTGGAACTGAATCTAGCTACAGGTTACTTATGGACTTACTTTCTTCAAGCTTAAATTTCCTTATATAAATCATTAAACTTAGATAAACTCATATATAGAAGAAGAAGCTTGCCAAGAAAAAATGGTAAGAACCTTTCAAACCATGTATTTTAGTCATTTCTGGGGGGAATCAGTGTCTACCACAGTTTCATTTACAAAGGATAACAGGCCAGATATTACTCTTGTGTGGTTTAAATAAATAAGACCCATGGGTGCCTGAATGTCTCAGTTGGTTAAGTGACTCTTGAGTTCAGGTCAGGTTATGATCTCAGGGTTATAAGATCAAACCCCACTTTGGGCTCTGCGCTCAACAGGGTGTCTGCCTGGGTTTCTCTCCTTCCCTCTCCTTCTACCTCACCCCTTGCTCTCTAGCTCTCTCTATCTCTAAAAATAAATAAATAAACACTAAAAAACAAACAAACAAAAAAATAAAACCCAGAAGGCTCATCCCTCAACTCTTTAATAGATTTGTGTCTTCCCTGATTACCTGCTTGAAATATTGCGGGGTTTCTGCCTGAGATATATACCTCATTGACTTGTCACAATGCCTCGATTTCACTATCACAAATTATTATATGGTGTTCTGTCTCCTTGTATGAAAGTGGTTTCCTTCACCAAGTTGCAAGCTCTATGTCTTCTACTTTTTGTGCTCTATGTAGTAACCATCATATACTTGACAATAAATAGATAAGTGCTAGCTAATGGACCATTTCATTTGTATTAGATATAGCCCTCTTTCTGATTCTTTTTAGGAAAAAAAAGTGACCAGATCTGTATTTTGCCCCTAAAATCTTAGCTTTCCTACATTTAAAATTATTTTTTACTTCCTTTATCAGTTATTTATCAATAGTATAATAAATTACCCCAATTTAGTAGCTTAACATAGTCACTATTTATTTACTTACAATTCTGAAATATGGTCCTGGCTAAGCTGTACAGTACTTTCGTTGGTCTCGCATAAGTAACAGTCATATGAAGGATGGACTGGGTTGGATGATCCAAGTTAGTCTCACCTTCATGGCTAGTACATCTGTTGGTACAGCTGGAACAGCTTGGGGGCTGGCTGGAACTTTGTATCTCTATGTGGTCTCTCCAGCAGACTTGTCAGATTTCTTAACACAATAGGTCAGAAATCCAAGAAAGTGAGGCCTCTGAAGTTCGAGGGTTCAGAACTCATGTACCATTTCTGCTGCATTTTGTTGGTCATAACAAGTTATAATGCCAGAGGACAGAAAATAGACTCTACTTCTTTATGGGATAATGGCATGTACAATCAGAGGTAGGAAAAATTTTGTGCTTCCGTCTTTACAGATACTGTACTGATATATTGTATTGCAGACATATCCCAACTTGAGATACTGGTGTTGTATCATACATTCTCCTTTATAAGATAACATAGGATACATGCTCAAATAATAGTAATGGCTGGTTATTTATGTGCTTCCTGGGAATGCTACAAAACAGGGAGAAGACATTAAAAATATTGGAAATTAAACTTCACAATTTTGTCAAGAGCTTTGTCCCAAGTCCCATTATGTTAAGGTCAGCTCTTCCAGGGTTGATGTAATCTTTTACTGGAACACAAGCTAAAACAAATGCTTTTAGTTCATCTTATTAGAATAGAAAATGTAATTAAAATAAAACCCCACTACTTTTTTTTGTATGTGAAACCTCTGCTTCCTACATGAGGCAGCTCTAAGCCATTTTAACTTCATTGGCCATTAAGTTCTGTTGAATCTACCTACTAGATATCTCTCAAACATCCACTCTTCTTTACCTGAATACTTCATCCTCACCTCCTTTCTGGTCTGTTGGGAGGGCTTCCTCACTGACCACCCATCCTTCAGAGTCACTTCCCTTCCACAAGACTACCAGTGTGAATTTCCTAAAATACCCATCCACATGACACTCTCATTCCTGTAGGATGAAGTCTAAACTCCTTATCAGGGTGATCTAGACACTGCCTACCTATTTAACCATATCTACCTCTACTCTATGCTTGCATTCTTTACTGCAGGCATGCTAAGTGATAGTACTTGAAATTCCATGAACATGCTTTTTGTTCAAGTCTCTGTGCCTTTACACACACTGTCCCCTGTCCTGGATCCTTCTTCCTCTGCTCCTAACATCAATCTAAAAAAAATCCTTTCTTAATACACACATCAATTTCTTAAATCTCTATGACACATCACCCAATACAATTATTGGGTAAAGTAAAATACTTTAAAGGTAACATTTCTGAGCTGTTTCAGTCTGGTTCAACATTTAATGGTATCATGCAGAGTAGCAGATACTGTTGGTTTCCACCCAAAATTTGTTCCTCCTTTTCTTCCTCACTAGAAGACTTATCAGGCTTAGTTTCCCCACATTCCCTGCGCTTGCAAGTAGCTAGGCCCTAGCTCCATGGGGAAAACCAACATTGGTGCAAGTCATGATTTAAGCATGGACTTTGATGCAATTCTGGCCAGTGCAGAGTAAATAGAAATCTGTAGGAGGTTTCTAGGAAAGATTTCTTCAACTCTTAAAGGGAAACAGAAAAGGAAGAAATAATTCTTTTCCTTTTACTGAGTATTATCTTCTATTGAATTTATCCTGTATAAGACAAACCACAACTTGATAAGAAGACAATGAAGATGACAGAACCAAAAATTGAAAGACAATTGGATACTTGACAATATTATTGAGCTGTAGAATTAACCAACTCTGGAATTGACTTTCAGCTAGACCTATTAGTGTGAGATATAACAGGTTTCCTATCATTTGTGTAATTTTAATTAGAATTTATTGTTACTTGTTGGTCCAGATTGAGTCATATGCACTTGTCTAAACTATTATCCTGACCAAATATAGAAATGTATTGATTAATTTATTCTAAACTTTATGCCCCATCCCTGGACTTTCATGGGAACCAGTTCTATATAAAACCCTTGGATGCATGGGGTAAGATAACAGGAAAATCAAGTATTTATTAAGAAAATCATGGTATATGTTGGGGAAGCAACCACAGTGTCTTCTACAGGGCATGAAGAACTAGTAAATAGGAGTCATCTACTTTATACAAATGTTGATATCTTATGTTTTCATTATCATTCAACTTAATATATTTTCTAATTCTCTGGTGGTTTCTTTATGAATGTATAGATTATTTATAATAGTGTTGGTTACCTTCTAAACATTTAGGGATTTTCTAGCTATCATATTGTTCTTATTTTCTATCTTAAGTCTCCTTGATGTCAATCTTTTAGGATTCATTGCAACCTGTTTTATGGCATATGATATATTTAAGTGAATGTTTCATTTATATTATTAAAATGTGTTATTGGATGTAACATTTTATATAAAACACTACAATTAATTAAGGGTAACTAATAGTATCATTAAAGTCCCCTACCCACATTTTTGTCTAACATGTTCTGTAAATTACTGAAAGTGGAGTTAAAATGTATTCAGGTGACTGCCAACAATTGACTCAAAATAACCTTAGAATAATAACAATAAAGGAAGGGGGCAAGATGGCAGAGAAGTAGAAGACACTGTTTCAATAGGTCCCCTGAAGTGAGCTAAATATCTACCAGAACATTCTGAATACCCATGAAATCAGCCTGAGATGTAAGACTAACACTTCTGGACATCTACAGGGGCAGAAGATCATCGGCAGAGAGGCAAAATTAAGTGGAAGTGCTCAGACTAATTACAGAGGATAAACAGAAGGAGGAGGGAGCAGCCAGAAGTGACCCACTGGAAAGTAATACCCCAATATGAAAGTGCCCTGTGCTTGGGAACAAGCATCAACTTGGAGTCTGGTTAAAAGCATTCAAAAACAAAGGGTCTTAAGGGGCAACTGGTGGAATCTGATGGCCACAGGTATGGACATAATACTGCAGTCCCTAGACAGATGCCAGCTTCCCTCGACAGCCTGAGTAAGCCCAATGGGGACTCCATGAGCCCATGGCTTTCTCTGTTAACACCACCACTTGGGCTGGGCACACGCCCCTCCCACACTAGAGACTCCTCATGTGGGACATGTGGTACTGCCAGGCCTGAGGGCACGCAGCATGGGTGTAAACCCCAGAGAGTGGTCCCTACAATGGCAGGATTGCCCAAACCAGTGTCATTCATGATTTCTGTGGAAGTGAGGAGCAGAGACAAGCGGGGGGTTCAGGTGGCCATTGTGGCAGTACCTAGGGGTGTGCGCCACCTGTGAGAGGTGGTAGTGTGTGCAGGGTAGCTTGCAAAGTGGGAGTCTGTGTGTTCTGGACCATCCAGAGAGGAGCAGACAGGCTTCTCTCTAAGAAGGAGGTCTGGGTGCAGTTTACTTTGTTCTGATTCTCTGAAAAACCACAAAAAGCCATGGCTTTTTTCTTTCTTTATTTCGTTCTTTTTTCCTTCTTTCTTTTCTCTTTATAAAATATACATATAGATATAAGTTTTAAGGTAATACTTCTTTCCTATTCAATACTACCCATATATATAAACCAGTTCAGTCTTTTGTTCTCTCCAGAGAACAAAAGACTGAAAACCTGTTTCCATACAGCACAGCCCTGTGATAGGAGGCAGGGAGACTCAGCCCAAAGAAGATTGACTGAAAAACAATTACTGAGAAGGCCCCTTCCCCAGAAGGCAAGCCAATGGAGACCACCACAAGGTCTACATAAAACTGTAAACCCCAACATCTGGGAAAAACAATACATTAATTTCCCAGTACTGCCCCCAAACCTGTATATTTTATAGCTACAGCTTTTCTTTTTTCATTTTTTAAAAATTTCTTTTCATTCTTTAAACTTTTTTAAATTTTCAATTTGTTCTCACAATTCTTGTTCTTTTTTAACCAACTTATTATTACAACTTGATGTTTCATACATTCCATAATAACTTTTTAACTTGAACTTTTTTCTTACATATACCTCTTTCTTTTTCTTTCTTTCTTTCTTTCTTTCTTTCTTTCTTTCTTTCTTTCTTTCTTTTTCTCCCTTTCTTTCTCTCTCTCTCTTTCTTTCTTTCTTTCTTTTTTCTTTCTTTATTTCGTTCTTTTTTCCTTCTTTCTTTTCTCTTTATAAAATATACATATAGATATAAGTTTTAAGGTAATCCTTCTTTCCTATTCAATACTACCCATATATATAAACCAGTTCAAATTTCCTATATCTCTAGAAATTTGAGTCCTCTAACAAAAACAACAAGATACACCCAGGAGGAACTGAAATACTTTCCTCACCCACATCAAGGGTTTCTAACCACCTTCCCATATTATTCTTCTGTCAGTGTATCTGTGTATTTGTTTTTGCCTTTGTACTATATAAACCTTATTCTTGGGACTCTTTTGGGCTTGATTTTGCTTTTTCCCCTCTCCTTTTATTGTTGACGGTCTTTTTGTTTATTCTTTTTTTGTGTGTGCCTTATTGGAAGCCCATTTTGGCTGGGGTTTTTCCTTCTTTCTTTCTCCTTTTCTCTCTATTTTTTCTTTCTTGTTCCTTTTCAGTGGTGACTACTGATTTCTCTGAAACCTTCCAATGGGAAGCTCATCTAGGTCATGTTTGATATATTCAGCTATACATCCCCTCAACCACCCATCACCAAAATGACTTGGAGGAAGAACACCCAACAGAAGAAAAACTAAAAGACTACAACTCCTATCACAGAGCTACTGGATATGCATAAACAATATGACAGAAATGGAATTCAGGGTAGCAACTATCTAAGCAATGGCTAAATTGGAAAAGATCATTTGTGGCAAGATAGAAGCTCTAAGGGTGGAAGTGAAAGCTGACCTGGCAGAGGTTAAAATGTTATTGATAAGAGCCAATCTAATCTAAATTCTCTAACAGCTAGGGTAAGTGAAGCAGAAGATTGCATTAGTGATCTAGAAGACAGACTGATTGAGAAGGAGGAGCAGGAGAAGTCATGGAACAAACAGCTAAAATCCCATGAAAATAGAATTAGGGAAACAAATGATGCCATGAAATGTTCCAATATCAGAATTATTGGAATCTTTGAGGGACTTGAGAGAGAGGGGGGGGGCTGGAAGATATAGATGAACAAATCCTGGATGAAAATTTCCCTAATCTGTGGAATAAAACAAGTATTTATGTCCTAGAGGCAGAGAGGACACCCACAAGATCAATGAGGCTAGAAAAACCTTCAGGCACATAATTGTGAAATTCACGAATCATAAATTCAGAGACTATGTCTTAAGGGCAGCTAGGAGGAAGGGATCCCTTATGCAGAGAGGGAAGACCATCAGAATAACATCAGACCTGTCCATAGAAACCTGGCAAACCAGAAAGGGCTGGCAAGACATATTCAGGAAAATAAAGGAAAAAATATGCATCCAAGGACACTCTACCCAGCAAGGTTGACTTTCAAAATAGATGCAAATATAAAGAGCTTCAAGGACCAGCAAGGTCTAAAAGGTTATGTGACCACCAAGCCAGCACTACAAGAAATATTAAGGAGGGTTTTATAAAAGAAGAAAGAACCCAAGAGTGATGCAAAACAGAAATTTACAGAGGCAACCTATAGAAACAAGGACTTCACAGGCAATATGATGTCAATAAAAATGTATCTTTCAATAATCACTGTCAATGTGAATAGCCTAAAGGCTCCCATAAAATGGCACAGGGTTGCAGATTGGATAAAAGGACAGGACCCACCCATATGCTGCCTACAAGACACACATTTTGAATCTAAAGATACATCCAGACTGAAAGCAAGGGGATGGAGAACCATCTTTCATGCCAATGGGCCTCAAAAGAAAGCTGGGGTAGCGATACTCATATCAGACAAATTTAAAGACTGTGGTCAGAGATACAGAAGGACACTACTCATTTTTAAAGCATCTATCCACCAAGATCTAACAATTGTAAATATTTATGCCCCCAACATGGGAGCAACCAACTACATAAGCCAATTGTTAAGCAAAATATAGAATCATATTGATATGAATACATTAATTGTAGGAGATTTTAACACACCACTCTCAGCAATGGACAGATCATCTAAACGGAAAATCAATAAAGAAACAAGAGCTTTGAATGACACATTAGACCAGATGGATCTCATAGATATATTCAGAACATTCCACCCTAAAACAACAGAATACTCATTCTTCTCAAGTGCACATGGAACTTTCTCCAGAATAGACCACATACTAGTTCATAAATCAGAACTCAACTGATACAAAATATTAAGATTATTCCCTGCATATTCTCTGACCACAATGCCTTGAAACTGGAATTCAACCACAAGAAAAAGCTCAGAAGAAATTCAAACACTTGGAAGCTAAAGACTATCCTGCTCAAGAATGTTTGGATCAACCAGGAAATCAAAGAAAACTTAAACATTTCATGGAAACCAATGAGAATTATGATACATCAATCCAAAACCTATGGGATATGGCAAAGGTAGTCCAAAGGGGGAAATACATAGCCATCCAAGTCTCATTCAAAAAATTTGAAAAATCCTGAATACACCAACTCTCTTTACACCTTAAAGAAATGGAAAATCAACAACAAATTAAGCCAACTCCACACACAAGATGGGAAACAATATTAGAGCAGAGATCAACAAATTAGAAACTAGAGATACAGTAGAACACATCAGTGAAATAAAAATTGGTTCCTTGGAAGAATTAATAAGATTGATAAACCATTGGCCAAACGAATCCAAAAGAAAAGGAAGAGGACCCAAATTTCTAAAAGTATGAATGAAAGAGGAGAGATCACGGCTAACACCAAGGAAATATAAACAATCATCAGAAATCACTATCAACAGTTATATGCCAATAAGTTAAACAACCTAGAAGATATGGATGCATTCCTGGAAAACGATAAACTTCCAAGACTGAAACATGAAGAAATTGACAACCTGAATAGACCAATATCTAGTAATGAGATTGAAGCAGTGGTCAAAAACCTCCCCAAGCAAACAAGAGCCTAGGATATGACAGATTCCCTGGGAAATCCCACCAAACATTCAAAGAAGAAATAACACCTATTCTCCTGAAGTTGTTTCAAAAAATAGAAACAGAAGGAAAACTTCCAGACTCTTTCTATGAAGACAGCATTACTTTAATCCCCAAACCAGGCAAAGACCCCATCAAAAAGGAGAATTTCAGACCAATATCCCTGACGAATATGGATGCCAAGATTCTTAACAAGATCCTAGCTAATAGGATCCAACAATACATTTAAAAGATTATCCACCATGACCAGGTGAGATTTATCCCTGGGATGCAAGAGTGGTTCAACATTTGCAAATCAATCAATGTGATAGAAAAAATCAATAAGAGAAGAAAGAAGAACCACAGGGTCCTCTCAATTGATGCAGAAAAAGCATTTGACAAAATACAGCATCTGTTCCTTTTTAAAACTCTTCAAAGTATAGGGATAGAGGGAACATTCCTCAATCTCATAAAATCTATCTATGAAAAACCCACAGTGAATATCATTCTCAATGGAATGAAGTTGACAGCCTTCCCATTGAGATCAGGACAAGAAAAGGATGCCCACTCTCACTACTATTATTCAACATAGTGTTAAAATTCCTAACAATAGCAATAAGACAACAAAAAGAAATAAAAGGTATTCACATTGGCAAAGAAGTCAAACTCTCTCTCTTCACAGATGACATGATACTGTATATGGAAAACTCAAAGATTCTGCCCCCAAACTACTAGAACAATAATTCAGTAACGTGGCAGGATACAAAATAAATGCACAGAAATCAGTTGCATTCTTATACACTAACAATGGCAATATAGAAAGGGATATTAGAGAATTGATTCCATTTATTATAGCACCAAAACCCATAAGATACCTTGAAATAAATCTAACTAAATAAGTAAAAGATCTGTACTCAAGGAACTACAAAACACTCATGAAAGAAATTGAAGAAGACACAAAAAGATGGAAAAAGCATTCCATGCTCATGGATCAGAAGAATAAATATTTTTAAAATGTCTATACTGCCCAGAGCAATCTGTACTTTCAAAGCCATCCTGATCAAATTTCCATTTTTCTTTTTAAAAATACATTATTTCATTTTTCAGTGTCCATTGCCCCATACCCAGTGCTCCATGCAATACGTGTCCTCAATACTCACCGCCAGTCTTACCCATTCCCCCACCCTCCCTCCCTTCTAAAACCCTCAGTTTCTTTCTGAGTCCAAAGTCTCTCATGTTTCATCTCCCTCCCTGATTTACCCTAATTTACATTTCCTTTCCTTCTCCTACTGTCTCAAGTAAGTGAAACCATGTGATACTTGACTTTCTCTTCTTGGCTTATTTCACTCAGCATAATCTCTTCCAGTCCAGTCCATCTTGCTACAAAAGCTGGATATTCATCCTTTCTGATGGAGGCATAGTATTCCATTGTATATATGTAACACATCTTCTTTATCCATTCATCTGTTGATGGGCACCTTGGCTCTTTCCACAGTTTGGCGATTGTGGCCATTGCTGCGATGAACATTGGTGTACATATGGCCCTCCTTTTCACTACGTCTGCATCTTTGGGGTAAATCCCCAGTAGTGCAATTGCAGGGTCATAGGGTAGTTCTATTTTTAATTTTTTAAAGAATCTCCACTGTTTTCCAAAGTGGCTGCACCAACTTGCATTCCCACCAACAGTGTAAAAGGGTTCCCCTTTCTCCACAGTATCTCCAACACTTGTTATTTCCTGTTCTGTTAATTTGGCCATTCTGACTTCCACCAAGATTTTACAAAGTGCTGGAAAAAAAATCCTAAAATTTATATGGGACCAAAAAAGATTCTGAATTACTAAGGAAATGTTGAAAAAGAAAAACAAAGCTGGGGTCCTCACACTACCTGATTTCAAGCTTCATTACAATGCTGTGATCATCAATACAGCATGGTACTGATACAAAAACAGACACATAGGCCAATGGAACAGAGATTCCAGATATAGACCCTCAACTCAATGGTCAAATAATCTTTGACAAAGCAGGAAAAAATATTCAGTGGAGAAAAGAAAGTCTTTTTAATAAATCGTTCTGGGAAAATTGGACAACTCTGTACAGAAGAATGAAACTCGACCATTCTCTTACACCATACACGAAGTTAAACTCAACATGGATGAAAGACCTCAATGTGAGACAGGAATCCATCAAAATCCTAGAGGAGAACATAGGCAGTAACCTCTTTGACATCAGCCACAACAAATTCTTTTGAGACATGTCTCCAAACGCAAAGGAAGCAATATGAAAATGAACTTTTGAGACTTCATCAAAATAGCAGCAAAGGAAAGAATCAACAAAACAAAACAAAAAAAACAGCCCACGGAATGGGAGAAGATATTCACAAATGACACTACAGACAAAGGGCTGATATCAAAATCTATAAAGAACTCCTCAAACCCAACAACCAAAAAACTGATGATCTTATCAAAAAAATGGGCAGAAGCCCTGAACAGGCAGTTCTCCATAGAAGACATACAAATGGCTAGCAGACACATGAAAAATCTTCATCATCATTAGCCATCACAGAAATTCAAATCAGAACCACATTGAGATACCACCTTACACCAGTCACAATGGCCAAAATTAAAAGGACAGGAAAACAACAAGTGTTGGAGAGGCTGTGGAGAAAGGGGAACCCTGTTACACTGTTGGTGGGAATGCAAGTTGGTGCAGCTGCTTTGGAAAACAGTGGAGAGATTACTTAAAAAATTAAAAATAGAGGGCACCTGGGTGGCTCAGTGGGTTAAACCTCTGCCTTCATCTCAGGTCATGATCTCAAGGTCTTGAGATCTAGGCCTGCATCAGGCTCTCTGCTCATCAGGGTGCTGGCTTCCTCCTCTATCTCTGCCCACCTCTCTGTCTACTTTTGAACTCTCTCTCTCTGTCAAATAAATAAATAATATCTTTAAAAAAATTAAAAGTAGAGGTACCATATGACCCTGCAATTGCACTACTGGGGATTTACCCCAAAGATCCAGATATAGTGAATAGAAGGGCTGTATGTGTCCCAATGTTCATTGCAGCAATGGTCACAATTGCTAAATTGTGGAAGGAGCCATGGTGCCCTTCAACAGATGAATGGATAAAGAAGACACTGTCCACATCTACAATAGAATATTACACCTCCATCAGAAAGGATGAATACACAACTTTTATAGCAACATGGACCTGATTGGAAGAGATTATGCTGAGTGAAATAAGCCAAGCAGAGAAAGTGAATCATATCGTTTCACTTACTTGTGGAGCATAAGAAGTAACATGGAAGGCAGTGGGAGAAGGAAAGGAAACGTGAGCTGAGGTAAATCAGAGAGGGAGATGAAGCATGAGAGACTTTGGTCTCTGAGAAACAAACTGAGGGTTTTGGAAGGGAGGCGGGTGGAGGGATGGTTGAGCCTGGTGGTTGATATTGAGGGCACGAATTGCACAGAGCATTGGGCATGGGACATATACAATGAATCTTGGAACACTGAAAAAATAAAATAAATAATTTTTAAAAAGAATAATTGCAATAAATAGCACTTTATTATGGCATATTCTGTGCTTAGCCTGTGACTTATTTCTTATATGCATCATTTAATTTAATCCTCATAGCAATTTTATATGATATGTACTGCTATTGTACTATTTTATAGACAAAGAAACTAAAACACAGGGAGGTAAGTGACTTCATCAGGACCATACGAATAGTAAGTGCTCTAGCCAGTGTACTATACTACCTATAGGGTCAAGGAAATGATACTGTAGGACAAATATAGATACATAGATATCTCTCTCTCTATATATATATGATATATACATAATATAGATCATAGATTTCCTATATAAAGATATCTACATATCTCCTACATCTATCTATCTTATATAAATATGTATATATTTAGTTTCATAACTGAGTTGTTCAGTAAGATTTTTCTCTTCTAATTATTGAGAGTTGAACCTGGAATCACTAAATAGCTTCAGTTAGAACTTGAACTGAGAGAATATAAAATTTTGGGAATGGAAGATCAGCTATTCTTTTGCATCGAGAAACAGAGAAAGATGGGAGAGAGAGACAGAGAGAGCAGAGAGAGACAGACAGACAGATAGAGTCAGACAGATAAAGAGAAAGAGAAAGGGAGAGACATAGAAATTAGGAGAAGCAAGGACAAGAGAACTACGGGTTGTCAGAAAGAAAAATGGAAAAGGGCAGAGGACTGCCCTGGTTTTAGATGCTTTCCATTTCTGGATTCTTTTTTTTTAAGGTTTTATTTATTTATTTGACAGAGAGAAATACAGCCAGAGAGGGAACACAAAAAGGGGGAGTGAGAGAGGGAGAAGCAGGCTTCCTGCCGAGGAGGGAGCCTGATGTGGGGCTCTATCCCAGGTCTCCGGGATCATGATCTGAGCCGAAGGCAGTCGCTTAACCAACGGAGCCACCCAGGCGCCCCTCATTTCTGGATTCTTATCCAACTTCTTGTCCTTATCCTTTTACAAGATTTCCTTTGTATCCTTACAATAACCATTTTTTCTCAATTTACTTTTAATGCATTTTTGTTACTTGCAAGATAAAAGAAGAGTGGTGTTTTAGGTGGTAATGATTTCAACTTAACAGCATGAGTTTGTGATACCAAAATAGAGCTGTTCAGTAATCATTTCAGGAGTAGACCGGAGAGTAGACAAGAACTTAGCAGTACGCAGAACCAGCCCCACAAAGCAAAGGACCATTCTATCCTGACCACCAAGCATTTGGCCTGGAACATAGGAGTCATTCAAGAGTCATATATTTAATGAATCAATGAAGATTGATTTACTACACAGCAGTAGACTTTTGTTTCCATGTTTGAAGATTTTTCTGATTCCTTTGTGGTTCATGTTCTGAGCAGCAGCTCTCTTTATAAAGCTCTGTGAATAGAAAAATAGAAGGTACAAGAGATTTGGCTTATCATATATGGATGTTAGAAAATTCCCTGAAAGGGTATGTTTTTCTTCCTAATTCCCCTCACAAAATCCCAGCAATTATATTATTTTCCTCTAAGATTTTGCTTGTTTATTTGTTTTGTCTTTCTGAAAAGTGGAGAGGGAAAAGCAGTTGTAATCCAAAGATCCTTTCAAACATTTGATTTGTAAACTTCAGTGTACTTGCACTCTGGATGGTTGGAATGCATTTTTTTTTGATAATTAACTTTGGTAAATTAAACCTCAGCTCAGGAATAAAGCTCATTTGAATATTTTTTTTTAATTTCTCAATGAATTTCCTTTTTTTTCCTTTTAGTGAATTTTCTAAGACTTGTTTGCTTTCCAGGTGTTTCCTCTTTGGGCTAATGGGTTGAAAACATAACTTAAAAAACAAATTGGGAAGCAGACACTTGCCAAGAGATTTAGTTGGGATCATAGATTTAAGATGTATCCAGACGTTTCAGACCCAACAACTATGCTGAAAGAAAATATTAAAAGACAAAATTATGGAAGTAACTGATTTGGAAAAGATTCCCATGGAACATTGACAACCTAGTGGTCACACTAGGGATTAAAAAATGTAAGTGATTTGGGGCGTTTTACTTGCTTTGAAAACCACCAAAAAATTAGTTTTTCCATTTTGCTTAGGGCTTGGAACTTCCATGTGCAAAATGAATTCAAACAGATGTGTTTGACTTCAGAAGTTCTCCAAAAAAAACCATGTCTGTATCTCCACTGAATAAAGTGATATGGGGCAAAGTGGAAAATGTGAGTTGTTATATAATTATGCATTTATCTTATTTCCCTCCAAGTGAAGAAATAGGTCAAAGTCAAAGTGGCTGCAAATGGCCTTTGAAAATGTATGTTGAGTTTTATAAAACTATCATGCAAAATTAAACTTGGAAATCAAAATATTTCATTGAGCTGCAGGGAAGAAGATGATAGAGGTCGGGGAAGAGATAGAACATTTGAAGACCTTGAAAATCTCTGAATTTCATCAAATTACATCGGTATTCTGTAGTTGTCTATTGAGTTCCTTTTAATGAGAGTTAAGCATGTCATTTGTTCCACATGGAATCTTTGTGCTGAAATTTTCAGGGATCATGACTAATATCCATTGCAGAGCACACTTAATGACTCTCAGTGTTAGATGGGCTTGTTTCACCATTTGAAAAGCAACATTTGAAAATCTATTTTCAGAGGTTATACCAATCTCAAATGAGAAGTGCACTTCCTTTTTCATCTTGGTTACTATAATAGGAGAGATAATATTTAAGTAAAGAATTTATCAATTGCTTTCTTGAGATGTGTATTCTATTAGGAAATTTAAGATTTATTTTTTGAGTTTAGATTTATTTTATTTTTTCAGTGTTCCAAGATTCATTGTTTATATCTCATTTAAATTATTCAAGAAAGTTATGAAGGGGCACCTGGGTGCCTCAGTCAGTTAAGCATCTACCTTTGGCTCAGGTCATGACCTCAGGTTCCTGGGATCAAACCTTGCACGCTACATTGGGCTCCCTGGTCAGCAGGGACTTCTCCCTTTCCCTCTGCTGCTCCTCCTGTTTGTGCTCTCTCTCTCTGTGTCAGATAAATAAATAAAATCTTTTTTAAAAAGAAGTTTATGAAATAGGTGAAGCTTTGCATAGTGCCTACATATAGAAAGTGTTGAAAAATATGAACTGATTTTAAGTAGCATAATGCTCTGGCCCAGAGAAGTTAAATCAAGTGCTTCTGGACTCACAACTAATGAGCATTAAGTCCAGAATTCAAGTCTAGTTCTATGTGACTCAGAAGTCCAATTTTCTATCTTACCAGGAATGTTCCCCTGTGAGAGTAGATCACACATCTATACTCTGGGTTATCAACTAGTAAGGATCCACTCTAATTCTACTCCCAGCCCTCTTTGGTTCCAGTGAGGTGAGAGAACATTCATAGCTTTGGAACAGAACTAAATCATTTGCACATGCACATACACATACACATACACTTACACAGTCACATCCCCATCCACACATCTCCAGGTCCTGTCTTTCTCTTCTTCTAGCCTTTAAGTCCTATTGTCAATGACTCTTATCAATAGTAGGATTGGTAAGTAGGAAGTTCCTACTTCCTGTAGGAAGACTTTGGACCAACTCTAAAGACATTGTTTCAATAGAAGCTGATGGAGCCGACATAAAGAGCAATCTTTTCTCTGGAGTTTCAAAGAAGATATCACTTTTTCAAGAGATAGTCCTTGAATCAAAGGATCTTGGTATACTTCATAGGTTTTTGACTATCTAGTGATTAGCTTCCAGATTTTCTTTGAAAAAATTTCATTTTGGGGATGACTGACTGGTTTAGTTAGTAAAGAATGTACTTTTTAAAAGCTTTTTCTTTTAACTTTAAATTTATTTTATTTTTTCAGTGTTCCAAGATTCATTGCCCATGCCCCACACCCAGTGCTCCATGCAATAGGTGCCCTCAGTACCCACCACCAGGCACCAACATTCTTCAAAGCATTGGAACAAACAATCCTAAAATTTATATGGAACCAAAAAAGACCCTGAATCACTAAAGAATTGCTGAAAAAGAAAAACAAAGCTGGGGGCATCTTGTTACCTGACTTCAGGCTTTATTACAAAGCTTTGATCACCAAGACAGCATGGTACTGGCACAAAAACAGAGAAATAGACCAAGAGAACAGAGTAGAGAGTCCAGATATGGACCTACAAATCTATGGTCAAATCATCTTCGACAAGCAGGAAAAAATATCCAGTGGAAAAAAGACAGACTCTTCAATAATGGTGCTGGGAAAATTGAACAGCTATCTATAGAAAAATGAAACTAGACCATTCTGCTACACCACACACAAAGGCAAACTCGAAATGGACGAAAGACCTCAACGTGAGGCAGGAATCCATCAAAATCCTGGAAAAGAACATAGGCAGTAACCTCTTTGACATTGGCCACAGCAACTTCTTTCAAGACACGTTTCCAAAGGCAAAGGAGACAAAAGCAAAAATGAACTTTTGGGACTTCATCAAAATAAAAAGCTTCTGTACAGCAAAGGAAACCATCAACAAAACAAAGAGGCAACCCACGGAATGGGAGAGGATATTTGCAAATGACACTACAGACAAAATATGAACTATCACACATCCATACTCTGGGTTATCAACTAGTAAGGATCCACTCTAATTCTATTCCCAGCCCTCTTTGGTTCCAGTGAGGTGAGAGAACATTCATAGCTTTGGAGGGCTGATATCCAAGATCTATAAAGAACTACTCAAACTCAACATCCAAAAAGATGCACACATCAAAAAATGGGCAAGAGACATGAAGAGGCACTTCTCCATAGAAGATATACAAATGGCTAACAGACACGTGAAAAAATGTTCATCGTCACTAGCTATCAGGAAAATTCAAATCAAAACCACACTGAGAGACCACTTTATACCAGTCAGAATGGCCCAAATTAACAAGTCAGGAAACAACAAGTGTTGGAGTGGCTGCTGAGAAAGGGGAACTCTCTTAACACTGTTGGTGGGAATGCAAGCTGTTGCGGCCACTTTGGAATGCAAATTGGTGCAGCTGCTTTGGAAAACAGTGTGGAGATTCCTTAAAAGATTAAAAATAGAACTACCCTATGACCCTGCAATTGCACTACTTGGCATTTACCACAATAATAGAGATGTAGTAAAAATAAGGGCCATATGTACCCCAATGTTCGTAGCAGCAATGGCCACAATTGCCAAACTGTAGAAAGAGCCAAGGTGCCCTTCAACAGATGAATGGATAAAGAAGATGCGGTACATATATACAATGGAATACTATGCCTCCATCAGAAAGGATGAATATCCAATTTTTGTAGCAACATGGATTGGATCGGAAGAGATTATGCTGAGTGAAATAAGCCAAGTAGAGAAAGTCAAATATCACATGGTTTCACTTACTTGTGGTGTGCATAAGGGGTAATATAGAAGACAGTAGGAGAAGGAAAGTAAATGGGAAGTAGGGTAATTCAGGGAGAGAAATGAAACATGAGAGACTTTGGACACAGAAACAAACTGAGGGACTTGGAGGGAGGGGGTGGATTTAAGGTTGTGTAGAGTGTAGAGATTACTTAGAAATAAAATCCCTAAAAAGAGAGAAAATTTAATTTTTAAATAATTATAGCCTCACAGAAAGTTGTAAAAATCATAGAGTCCCAATACTCTTCTATCTTCCTCCAATAGAAACATCTTGCATGACTATAGGGTGATAACAAAGACAGGAAATTGACATTATATGGTTAACTAGACTAGAGATCTTAAGCATATCTGTACTCATTTATGTGTGTTCATGTGTGTGTGAGAGTATAAGTCTATGCATTTTTATCTCACGTATAGTTTCATGTAACCACTACCACAAGCACATTCTGAACTGTTGTATCCCTACAAAGCAAGTCTCTCACCCTACCTTTTTATCTTTTTATAGGCATATTACCTGCATACCCTCCCCATCCCTGTTACATATATATATATATATATATATATATATATGCCTATATAAATGCCTCCTTAAAGTTATATAAATGGAACCATGCAGTATATAATCTCTTTTCATTCAACATAAAGCCTATGTGATTCATTCAAGCTGTAATATCTATCAACTGCTCATTCCTTTTTATTACCAAATAGCGTCCCGGTGTACAGATGTGCTTTAGTCTAGCCATTCTAGCTTCCAAAGACACTTGGGTTGTTTCGAGGTTTGGTTATTACAAAGTTACTGTGAACATTTATGTGCAAGTTAGTGTGTGGACATGTTTTCATTGCTCTGGGTTAAGTGTTGATGAGGATAGTTGCTGCCTTCTATGGTAAGTGTATGTTTTATTTTATAAGAAAGTGCAAAGTTGTTTTTCAGAGAGGCTTCGCCATTCTACATTTCCACCACAAATGTCTGAGAGATCCACTATCTCCACCTCCTTGCCAGCAGTTGGTATTTTCATTATTTTTTTATTTAGCTGTTTTAATTAATGTATAGTATTATCTCAAATATCTTGTAGTTTTATTTTGCATTTCCCTAATGATTAATATTGTTGAACAACTTTTCATGTACTTATTTGTCATCTTTATAAATATATAGATTTTCTTAGGTGAAATGTCTGTTCAAGCCTTTGCTATTTTCTAATTGAATTATTTTTTAATTTACTTCTGATTTCTTTCTTTCTTTCTTTTTTCTTTTTTTTCAAAAATTTATTTGGGGCACCTGGAAGGCTCATTCGGTTAAGTGTCTAATTCTTGATTTCACTCAGGTCATGATCTCAGGATTGTGAGATCACTTTCCACATCAGGTTCCAGGGTGAGAATATAGTGTGCTTAAGATTCTGTCTCTCCCTCCAGCCCTCTTCCCCAGCTCTCTCTCTTTCTCTTAAAAAAAAAAAAAGAAGTAAAGAAAGTTTGCTTTATTATGAAATGATCGCCACAAAAGTCTAGTTAACATATATTGCCATACATAGTTGCAAATTTATTTTTCTGGTGGTGAGGACTTTTAAATCTACTCTCATAGCAACTTTAAATTATGTGTTACAGTATTATTAATTATAGTTACATTCTATAAATTACATCCTGTGATTTACTTATTTTATAACTGGAAGTTTGTAACTTTTGATCCCCTTCATCCATTTCACACACTTCCACTTGTCACTTCTGATAATCACCAATCTAGTCTTGCTATCTATGAGCTCATTTTCACCTTTTTTTAAAAAAAATTCTACATCTAAGAGAGATCATACAGTATTTGCCTCTCTCTGTTTGACTTATTCCATTTATCTCACTTCAGAAATTTGATTACGCCAATACCCATGACAATATTCCTTCCTCCTACTTGCCCTTAATCATTCCTATATCCTTGCCTTTGATCTGCTAGGTTTTCCTCTATCAAATGCTTTCTGCTCTATCCTTGAGTTAGTTTATCTTGAGTTATCCATCCTGAAAGGTTATCACAAATAATTTATCTTCCAAGAAACCTTCCTTAGTGGGTCAAATCCTTTATGATCTCTCTTTTCTTGACCTTTGGTTACACTTATATAATCATTACTATACAACCTAATGAGAGAAAGTGAAAGTTATCCATGCTTAGGGTGCTATGTCTTTTCATCTACTAGGTGCTGTAGTAAGAAGAATGCACTATTCTTTTATGTCTCACTAAGGGGAAAAAATGTTACCATTAAAATATGGTATACTGGGGCGCCTGGGTGGCTCAGTTGGTTAAGTGACTGCCTTCGGCTCAGGTCATGATCCTGGAGACCCAGGAGCGAGTCCCACATTGGGCTCCCTGCTCGGCGGGAAGCCTGCTTCTCCCTTTCTCACTCCCCCTGCTTGTATTCCCTCTCTGGCTGTGTTTCTCTCTGTCAAATAAATAAAATCTTTAAAAAATATATGGTATACCACCAAATACAACACATGTTGATTTTGGAGATGGTGAAATGTGAAAGTAATATGAATCTTGGAATGGAAAAAGGAAAATTTTATATAGACTGCTTTTTGTATTGGTGGGTTCATGTTTAAGGTTTCATACATGCTGGTTCATGCTGAAGGTATCATACATGTTAGTTCTGTCTCCTTGGGTATTTAGAGGATTCTTGACCTCAAAAAACTAATCATAGTATTAACATATGATCCAGCAATTCTACTTCAAAGAATTGAAAGTAGGAACTCTAACAGATATTTGTACATAATTGTAGCATCATTCAATAGGAAAAAGTAGAAAGAACCCAATGTCCACTGATGATGGATGGAAAATGAAATGTATCTCCATATATTGGGGCATTATTGTCCTTTAAAAGAAAGAAAATTCTGACACATGCTACAACATGGATGAACCTTGAGGACATTAAGTAAAATGAAATAAGTCAGTCACAAAAGGACAAGTATTGTTTGACTCTTATAAAAGGTACTTAGCCAGACTCATAGAGACAGAAAATAGAATGAGGGAGAAGGGATGTAGAATTTCTGCTTGATTAAATATAGAGTTTCAGTTTGGGAAGTGAATTGGTGGTGAATTTTTTAATGCCACAGAAATGTACAATAAAAAATGACTAAGAAATGTACAATTAAAAATTTTGTTTTGTATATTGTATCACAATAATTTTATTAAAAAGTTTCTTGAGTGCTAAGACTGAGACCATGGCCATGTTTTTTTGGGTTTCCCCAGAGTGAGCCATTGGCAAACCTTGAATGAGTAGGTTTTGGCAGATTATTCAGGAATCAATCCTTGCCCTCAGCTAGCTTATAGTCTTACTGTAGTGTTTTCTGGTACATACAGATAACTTTGGAAACTATATATCCAAGATGAGACAGTAGCAAGTGTGTGATAGTATAAAAGAGGATCTGCATGAAAGCGAAAATAATTAATTCTAAGAAAAGGAAAGTCACTTTTCAAGGTGGAACAGTTTAGGAAGGTGTCATGGAATAAGTGTCTTAAACTGAGCTTTAAAGAATATGTTATTAATTAGAGTAGAATGTGTCTGGTTTCAAGGTGGATGGATGAGCAGAAGAAAAGGCTTAGAGGCCCGTAAGTTCAGAGAGTAGGCCAAGAACAAGAGGGCCACCATGAGCAAGTGGTAAGGGATGGCACAGGATAGGAAGGGGCTGGTTGAGAAAGGATGTAGAAAGCAAGGATAAATGTTTACACCCTCCATAACCATATAACCATATGGATTTTTCATTCAAATGTTCAATCATTTCCCAAAGCATGTCCAAAGTTATAAAAAGCCTCTCTTTTAAATTAACCTATAGTGAATTAATCCAAAGTAATTGTGGCAGTTTAGATATGACATTTACTCCACTGCATATTTTGAGTAGCTAAGGGATAGCCTGATAAATAGATGGTTACTAGAAAGAATTAAAAAAACAAGGCTTTCTTTAAGGAGTGAGTCATTTGGGATCACCAGGGAACACTAAAGTCTCATGAACATTGTGTAATCCGCCAAAAAAGCATCATCACTCATTCCAGCCCAATGCTGGCATGAGAAGGGGCTCCAAAGCAGAAGGAATCAATGTATGCCTTCATTTTCTCCAAATAAATTCCATGATGTAAGGTTCATTCTGTTAGCAGCTGAGGATCATGCATTCTTTGAGTTCCTGATAGTATTTTTTCTCTTCTCATCAACATATTGTAAGAGTTGGGTTAGGCATTTATAGAAAGGTCTTACAGCCAATGGATATTTATCAAGAATATAAAAGTCTGTATCATACTTTTCCTTTACCAAATGACCTAAAAGTTTTTCACTGGGTGTACTCAGATCTTCATCTCTCATTTCAATTCCAACTTCCCTAAGCATAGCCAATACATCACAGTACTCAAGTCCTTAAAGTTGGTCCCAGAAATTTAAATGGTTCACACAGGAATTGTTTATTCACTGTCTGAAATCCAGTTTGAAACCTTCCTTGGAGCCCTTTGAATATTTTTATTAAGGTGTCAACAATTTCCTCCCCATCATGGTAATGGTAACTAGAAACCATTTCAATGACCAAACCAACAAATTCAGTTAGATGTCTGTGGGTATTTGAGTCTTCAGCTCTGAATACTGTCCAATACAGAAAATGTCAACATCTGCACAAATACACATTTACTTGTACAGCTGTGGGAACTGGGCCAGGTATGCAATATTTTAAAAATATGACACAGTAAATACATTGGATCCTCCTTTACTGGCAACTGAGATCATTTTAAGAGTTTGGATCTCCACAAAACCCTTGTTAATTACAATTTTTCAGAAAAGATGTCAGATGTCAGACTGGAGACAGAGCCTGACTGGTTGATTTCCTAAGATGAAGGATTCTGTTGTCTCATCCTGTACCCTGGTTAACAGTAGCTCTTCCCTCTTCTCCTTCCACCTCAGGTCCAATGGCATCATCCAGCTGCAGAAACAGGAGGGGTTCAGTCAAACTGATCACATAAAATTTTTGAACCTGTAACTCTACATCTTGCTGTGCATAGCTTCCAATTTTCTGATTCACTTTTCTCACTACACCTTCTACATCTACGATATTCTCTTTGTTAATGTTGGCAGCAAATGTAACCATCTGCTTGCTTGCCTAGTCTCCCTAGTCACTCCAGCCATGAGTGCCTGGACTGTTGCTGACATAAGACTAAGAAATACAGACCTGTACCCCTGAAACAAATAATACATTATGTGTTAATTAAAAAAGTGAAATCATAAAAAGAGAAAGAAACACTGGTTCCCTTTAACTCTACTTGTATGAACACTTGCACACACCAAAACTAGTTCTTCAGCTTTCTGTACTGTTAAGTCACCAACCCAAATCAAAACTTCATCTGGTTTTTCTTGTGATTGTAACATTGAAGATACTCCATATCTTTCTTTAGCATAATCTTCCATTATATCCATGATGTCCCACAGCTTCTCCTCATTCTTGTGGGTTGTGTGGTGTCTTGGTACCATCAGGACAATGGTACCAGGCAGCAGTTACCACCCTCCCTCACAGGCTTCCATAGGGCAGGCCCCAAGAGAAAATTCTTAATTCTGTTCCCATTTCCACCTAGACTTGTGCCTCTTGCAGTAAATGACACTGTTTTTCACCCAATGGCTGAAGCCAAACATCAGAGTCTATAATAGCTAGGATCAATTACCCCAGGGAACACAATAACTACTTCTTTTCCTGTTGAATCAGAGACATAAGAAGGTTACAGTAGCTGGGTGGCAGTCTTAACTTCCAGTTCAATGGGATCATTGTTGGGTCTCCTAGCAGAAGCATTTCTCCCTCTGTAATTAAGGTCTGCAGGCCAGCAGGACCTATGATAACAGAAACAGGAAGCAAAAATTTTGCTGGTGAGTCACTAGATGTATAGTGAACCATGATACCTCCAAATTTCATCCCCTTAATTTCTGGATCCATGAATCCTGGCTGTGGGAGAAATAGCACACCTCATTCGCTGTGAGTTCTTTGATCAGAAGCAATATTATGTGGAATACCATGACTATACATAATATATTTATACAGATGCATTTCATACAAGGAAGGCAAATATATATCAGAGTGAGGGTTTATTCCAATAAACGCTGCCCCTTCCATGAGAGAAGCAGTCTAATGTAATTAACCCAACAGCAGTTAGCAGATTACCCCAGGTAATCGTGCCTTACCAGGGACTCAGTGTTAGTCTCCATTGCTGGAAGATTGGATGCTGGACATACCCAGATCAGCCCAGGCAAGTACAAGTCCATGTTGCTGAGACCATGCATAACTTCCATCCCTGCCCTCTTGGCCACTTTATTCATGAGCCTATTGTGCAATAACAGTGTGACTGGGGAGGGTGATTTGGCAGCTTGGTGGGGATGAGTTCCAGCTAAACCTATTGTCAATGGGCAAGGAAGGCTACTTTGCATTGAGGGTAATACTGACCCCTCCCTGGAGAAAGAAGAGCTCTTGTGAAGTCATTTCCTATTTCTTCATGTGGAAAGGAGACAGATGAACCAAGGAACATACTTTTGTATGGGTTGCTCTTGGGTGTCCATTCTTAATTGAGAACACTTTCAAACTATACATGTTTTCTTTGCCTCTCCCCATCCAAGATTTTGATGAATCCTCTACCCTTTCCTCAAGGGTCTTCTTTGTGAAAAATGCAAACTTTCCCAGAGTCCCACAGTTTCTTTTTCAGAATTACTGTTCCATATTCTTTCTGGGAAGCAACAATTTTATTAGAATTCAATAATATAGATCTTTGGGATCATAGAAGTAAAATTGAATTTTATTTGGGAAGCTTAGAATTTTACAAACTTGAAGACATTTAAAAGAGAGGGCAAACTTCCCCTCACCCCCCCCCAAAAAAAACCCCAAAAAGTGATGGCTCAGGATATAACATGGATGGTTGGAGTGTTATTGTCCAAGAGGACACAACATTTATAGCATTTGAAAGAGTCCTTGAGTAGAAACGTAATGTCATAAAATAAGAAAAATATTCATATAGTGAGATGGAATCTCTTCTTGCTTTGTTACCTTTACAAATACAATATATGCATTTGAATATATTGTATAACTTCTGAAAGTCTCCATTTATTAGCTGTTAGCTTGAATAGGAACTTGTGGATATCTGAGCCCTATAAACTGATATTTAAACTGTGACGCGTCAGGTTGGATGCTGAGATCAGCTAGTGTTGCACAGACATCTGGAAAGTCAGAATACTGTGAAGGATGACATTTTTGAGGAGTTGGAATATAAGAATAAGGATTATGACAGGCATTCGCCTTGCTCTGGTGAATCTTGCTCTGGCTATGGATTATGGATTGTTTTTCAATATCCCTAGCTCTTCCGCTCTCTCACTATTTTAGCTACACAATTTACTTTTTTTTGGTTGATGGCAGTGAAGACAGTAATTACTATCTCAATGTGTAACTAAAAATTTAAGATCTAATCTGCATTAAGTATGCAACGCAAAAATCCCCGTCTTCATCACCACATCACACTTTAGGATTCTATGAGAATCCTATTTAGCTTTTGGTTCCTTGTGCTGAACAATCTGAATATGATGTTTGTGGCAGTTAGAAGAAAGAGACCCAGAGGAAAATGTTCCTGCTGTGGCAGAGCAGGCTAGCTGTCTTCCTATGACTCATGCTTCCCATGCAGTCCTGGAGAGTAGTTGCTGGGAAGCACTGCCAGACACAGTATGCACTTCCCAACTGCCCTTCCTTCCAGGTGGAGCTCTGCGATTGGTTTTGGTCAGTTACCTTGACCAAGACCATTTATTAGTCTAATATGATTCATAATATGCTATGAACTAACTGTCTCCCTTCAAAATTCTTCTGTTGAAGTCCTAATGCCCCATACCTCAGAATGTAACCGTATTTAGAGGTAAGTCTTTTGAGAGGTAATTAAGGTTAAATGAGGTGAGAGGGTAGGCTTTAATCCAAAATGACTCCTGTCTTTATAAGAGGGATAAAGTAGGACATAGACACACAGAGAAAAGACCATGTGAGGGTACAGGAAAAAGATGGCTGCCTCAGAAGAAACTAACCCTGCCCTTGATCTTGACTTCCAGCCTCCAGAGCTATGAGAAATAAAACTATTGTTTAAGCCACCCAGCCTGTGGTACTTAGTTATGACAGCCCTAGAAGACCAGCACAGAGGGATGTGTTTTCTCTGATTTCTTTCTTTCTATCTTTTCTGGGTGGGATGTAGGTGCCTAGGTAAAACTTGGAAGCATTGCTGAAGGTGGTGGGCTCTCTATTAGTCTGGTCTCCAAATACCTCTGTGGGTTGGAACCTGCTATTTGTGACAAGCAGGAATAGCCATTTGAGATTTTAAGTAAATGAGAAATAAACTGGTATTATATGAAGCCATGGAAATTTTGATATTTATTTATTACCACAGCTAGAATTACCATCTCCCAATGGATAAACCATCATAGTGGATGAAGGAAGACATATGGTCACATCTAGAAAAAGAGAAGAAGCAATATTAATGTGAAGGTGTCGTTCTCTTTAGCCAAAAAGCACTCTGGGGTAGCCTGGAAATGGTGATGTAAAGTAACCCAAGTACCTCATTAGTTACCATATGATCCTAGGGGTGTGAGGAAGCTATGCCAAAGCCACATAGTGCCACAAGAAAAATACATGATCTGGGACCAGAAAACTTGTGTGAATTGTTCTCATTTAGGAAAATTATGGGTCTCATTCTCATAAACAACAACTGTTGTAGAAAATACAGAAATTTCATGTTTATGTTGGCTACTATTGTTTGGACTTTTCACGTTAAATGTATTGTGTGTAATGTTTTCTGACTAAGTTATTTAACAAGTCACCAAAGCACCTGGGTAATTAAGAGGTGGGTGGTCTATGTTGACAAGTAAGCAATATAATTTATCTGTGGTCCTTTTGGTTGCTGCTGTTGGGATGAGTTCCAAGTTCATAAGCTCATTCAGAGCTAAAACTGAAAACTGTTCTTGGCTGTAAATGAGTTAATAGTCTGTCATCCAAACCTGGGATCCCGCTGGCACAGAGTGGCAGACTGGGATGTGAGTTCAGTCTATAGCTAACAGCAGGCATCAAACTGTCCCTCTGCCTCTCTAGGACTGGTTAGGTGTGGCCACATGACTTATGCTAGCCAATTAAATCTGAACAGACATGCTCAAACTGTACACTCTGAGTATAAGCATTTAGGGGCCAGTGCCTGTTCATCCTGCTCTATCTTCCCCTGATAATGAGATGATAAAGCATATGTGGGAGTAAGTGAAACAACTTAGAATATCGAGTTGCCCCCAGGGAGGCTGAGGACATATCCTAGCATGTAATGGACTTCGTAAGAGCTCCCCTTTTGCTTAGTCAGTTGCAGAGGTTTTGAGGTTCTTATTTACTGCCTAACCTTGCCCATTCTGACTGAAGCTCAAGAAGGTCTTTAAAATATCTCTTAAGACTTATGGGGGCAGAGGCTGCTACTTATTCTTCAATATGTTTTCCTCTTCTCAGATTAATAGAGAATTTTTGGCTGGGCATACAGGTACATTAAACAGAACTAACATTTCTTGACTTTCTTCATAGCTAGGATGTGACTGAGTAACTGAGTCCTTGCTGTGGTGGTCTGCTGTGTCCTAGAACTTTCTTTTTCTTCATTGTTTTATGAGCAAAAAAACAAAAAAAGCAAACTGATTAGGGGAAACTAGGCTGTCCCCCTTTTGCACTCTGCTTCTGTTAGAATAGAAAGGAACTCTAACTTCCAAGATTAGGTTGTAAAAACACTGTGTCTTCCATCCTGAGCACCCTATCTTGTTCTCTCACTTACTTGCTCCAAGGGAAGCCAGCTGCCATATTGTGTGCTGCTGTCTGGAGAGGTCAATGTGGGAAGGAACTGGGGGCCTACGTCCAACAGCCCACAAGGAACTGAGTCCTGCCCACAACCATGTTGGGCTGAGCTGAGAGTTCTCCCTCAGTCAAAGCTTTAGGTGAGACCACAACCCCTGCTGACAGTTTAACTTTATGAGAGCCCTTGAGCTAGAGACACCCAGTGAAGCCATATCTAGATTCTTGAACCATAGAAACCATGAAATAATAAATGTTTGTTGTTTTAAATCACTACATTTTGGTGACAATTTATTAATGCAAAAACAGATAACTAATACTCTGGCCAAAGAGATATGCATGGAAGTCACATGTATAATCTCCAAATTTATGTCATTAAAGAGAAGGGACAAGCCTCCTTTTCCCCTTACCTGTTTGCCTAATGGCTATAATGTCATTGGATCATGTACATAACAGATATACCTGAACCATGACAGAGCAGTAAGGCAGGATCCTGGACCCCCAACAATTTCATGGAGATGAATAGTCACATCAGATCATACTTTTACATAGGAGAGAAATAAGCAAGCTTCGTTCTCACTGAAACCATTGCAATTTGGGGTCTCTTGTAGAAAGCTAAGCCTTTATCATAACTAAAATGTTTACTTGAATTCTAGAAGTGGGAAAGCTCCACGAACCAAAATATTTTGGGACCAAACTTTTTTATAGAAGCTGGGAACAGTCATATTATTACAAGTTTATTAAGAAACTTGAAGTCAGCTACCCTATGACCCAGCAATTGCACTACTAGGTATTTACCCCAAAGATACAGATGTAGTGAAAAGAAGGGGCACATGCACCCCAGTATTCATAACAGTAATGTCCATAATAGCCAGACTTTGGAAGGAGCCAAGGTGCCCTTCAACAGATGAGTGGATAAAGAAGATGTGGTTCATATTGTATATAATGGAATATTACCTAGCAATCAGAAAGGATGAATACCCAGCATTTTCATCGACATGGATAGAACTGGAAGGGATTATGCTGAGTGAAATAGGCCAAGCAGAGAAAGACATTATCATACGTTCACTCATATGAGGAGCATAAGGAATAGCATGGAAGACCATAGGGGAAGAGAGGGAAAACCAAAGAGAAGGAAATCAGAAAGCAAGAAAAATCATGAGAAATTCTGGACTCTGGGAAACAAACCGAGGATTTCGAAGGGGAAAGGGTCGTGGGGAATGGGTTAGCTTGGTTAAGGGTGTTAAGGAGGGCACATATTGTGATGAGCACAGAGTGTTATATGCAACTAATGAATCATTGAACACTACATCAAAAACTAATGATGAACTTACTATATGGTGGCTAAATGAACATTAAAAAAAGAAACTTGAAGTCATATATAAAATAGCCATTTTCTTTTTTCAAAATTACAGATTATAGAAACTGGTCTTGAAAATGAAGCAAAGGCTAGATATAGTGATGTCAGCAAGAGGTATCTGGGAATGGAATTGACCACTTTGATCAACTGGTCACTAAGAAGGAGAGTTCAGGTAGCTTGGCAGGCAGGCCAATGTTTTCCATTCTTATTTACAAGAATTCTTTTTTTTTTTCTTGAGTGGGGGAAGGGCAGAGAGATAGGGAGAAGGAGAGGATCTTTTTTTTTAAGATTTTAAAAGTAGATTTGCTAGAAAGAGAGCACAAGTAGACAGAGCGGCAGATAGAGGGAGAGGGAGAAATAGGCTCCCCGTTAAGCAGGGAGCCCAGTGTAGGGCTTGATCCCAGAACCCTGGGATTGTGGCCTGAGCCAAAGGTAGATGTTTAACTGTTTGAGCCACCCAGGTGACCCAGAATCATTTTTTTTTAAGATTTTATTTATTTGACAGAGAGAAACACAGCGAGAGAGGGAACACAAGCAGGGGGAGTGAGAGAGGGAGAAGCAGGCTTCCTGCTGAGGAGGGAGCCCGATGTGGGACTTGATCCCGGATCTCCGGGATCATGATCTGAGCCGAGGGCAGTTGCTTAACCAACTGAGCCACCTAGGAGTACTCATTTTTTTTAAAGATTTGTTTATTTTATTGGGTAGGAGTAGGGACATTGTGAGAGGGAGAGACAGAAACAAGCAGGTTTCATACCCAGCGTGGAACCTGACATGGGGCTTGAGCTCACAGCCCTGTGATTATGATCTGAGCTGAAATCAAGGGTCGGATGCTTAAGCAACTGAGCCACCCAAGCACACCTACAGTAATTCTTTTGCACATCGGGTAAATAGCTCTTTTCAAAAGAAAGTAAAAAAGTGTTCACATGGGATTATGTTTATACTAAAAAGTAGGCAAGTGTCATTTTTAATGTCACAAATGTGTGGCTCCATATGAGTTGCTGCAATCCACAGTGGCAATGTAGATTCCTTCTGGAATGTCTCAGTAGAAAGGTCAGCTCTCCCTTGGGTGAAAAAAGAACTGAGTTTTCATTCACTGAAAAGAGTTATGGGCTGCATAAAAGAGGTGGCGTCTTAACTGTAACTGGGGCTATTTGCTTTTCTAATCCTCAAATTTAATGCTCTAAGTTGTACAAATAGCTAAAATAGGACAGATATAAAAAACATCATTGTCATGGTCCAGACTCAAGCCTGTCCAGTTTAAGACTGAATCTGAGCTCTGCCAAAAAGTGTCCTGTGTCCTGTTTTCATTTCTGATTTTATTCCTGACCGTGCATGATGAATATTAAAGCAGACTAAATACAAATATCTGAAAAAATCAACCCATCAGACACAAATAAAGATTTTAATAAAGGAAAAGATCTGTTTTTTTCTTGGATTGGGAGATAGTACTATAAAGGGTTATTTTTTCTAATTTATTTTATTTTATTCAATATCACTTCAGGTAAACATCTCACAGAATTTGGGGAGAACTTGGACAAAATTATTCTAAAGTTAATCTGGTAATAAATATTAGAAAATAGTTGAGAATATTTTGAAAAAAATAATAAAGCAGGACTTGTTTTATATGAATGAAATACATTCTTACAGTAATAAAACAGTTACAGTAATAAAAAGTGTGGTGCTGTCCCAGGAATAGACAGGTTGATTGATGGACTGGAATAGAGGATCCAGAAATAGACTTACATAGATATGAAAAAGCAGTGCATAAGAAAGTAACCATGTCAACTCAAAAATAAGAAAACAAACAGCCTAATAAAGAACTCGGTACAAAATTCAAGAATATACTTCACCAAAGAAGATATACAAATGGCAAACACATGAAAATATATTCAATATCATTAACATTAGAAAAATGTAAATTAAAATCACAAGGAGATTACCATTATAGATATTCCATTCCCGATACCATTATAGATATAGATAATCCATATTATAATGGATTAAACAATAAAACTGAAAATCCCAAGTGCTGGTGAGGATGAAGGGCAACCAGGACTCTCCTACACTGTTGGTGAAGGCAAAATGACATGATAGCTGCTTTGGAAAACAGGAAGGCAGTCTCTTATAAAGTTAAAGAGCATTAACCATGTGATCTAGCAATCCCATTGCTAGGTATTTACCTAAGAGAAATGAATGTATGTTTTCACAAAAACCTGTGGGCAAAGGTTCATAACAACTGCCTTACTCCTTCTGGGCTAATGTAACAGTACTATGGAGTGGGAGACTGGCACAACACATACTTACTTCTCACTGTTCTGGAGTCTGGGAAGTCCCAAGATCAAAGTGCTGGCTCATTCACTGTCTACTGAGGGATCTTCTTCTCCCTGTGTCCTCACATGATGGGCTCAGTGAGAAAAAAACCTCTGGAGGTCTCTTGTACAAGACACTAATACCATTCAAGACTAAATCATTTACCAAAGACCCCACCTCCTAATACCATCAGATTGGGAGTTAGGATTTTAGTATATAAATTTGGGGGCAGGGTGGACAAGAGCATTCAGTCCATAGGAACAGCATTCAGTCCACGGCAACAACACAACAAATGGAAAGCATCCCAAATATCCTTCGACTGGTAAATGGATAAACAAACTGTGGTACTGCAGAATACCACTCCATAATTAAAGCAGTGAACTATTGACAGGCACACGACAAATGGATGGAACTCCAGTGCATTATGATAAATAAAAGAAGCCGTAGTCAGAGGCTGCAAACTGCATAGAATCCCTTTTACATGGCATTCTGGAAAAATCAAAGCTATAGGGATTGAGAAAGGATCAGTGTGTCACCAAGGGTTAGAGATGGGGTGCGGTTTCACTATAAAGGCGCAGTGAGAGGGAATTTTACTGGGTGTTCGAACTGCTCTGTATCTTATTTGTGATAGTAATTATGTAACTCCATACATTTGTCAAAACTCACGCAACTACACACCAAAAGTGAATATTACCGAATGTAAAATAAAAAATAAATTTAGATTTTATTTATTTATTTGTCAGAGAGAGAGCGCACACAAGCAAGAGGAGCAGCAAAGGGAGAGGGAGAAGCAGGCTCTCCCTGCTCAGCAGGGACCAAATGCAGGTCTCCATCCCAGGACCCTGGGATCATGACCCAAGCCAAAGGCAAAATCTTAACCAATTGAGCCACCCAGGAGTCCCACATGTATAAAATAAATTTAAAAAGACAGTGAACAGTGTGGGGAATATAAACAGCATTATATTATAATCATCATACTTGCCAAAAGACTGGATTTTTTTTTTTTTTTGGCTAAGAGACTAGATCTTAATTCCAACTGTAAAAAAGACACGATGTGAGAGTGATGTGAGGTGCAAACTCTCATTATAATGGCAATCATGTTACAATACATACATGTGTTAAATTAACATGTACACTTTAAATTTATACAATATTATGTCAAATACATGATTTAAATCAAAAAATAAAAATGCATCACATCATCTATGAGTAAATAATTATCTAATATTTGAGAAGTGCTAACAGGCTAGTGATTTAGAGAAAATTGGGGTAGATCCTTTCCTTAGTCCTCACATAAGAATAAAGCCCAGATGGATTGAGAGTTTAATTGTGAATATAGAAATTATAAAGTGTTACAAGAAAACACACGTGAATATTTTTACAATCTTGACTGGTGGCGATCTTTCAAATAATCATGTCAGAAATTCCCCAAACCTATGTATGTGGTGGTATGCACATTTAAAACTACATAAATTAAAAAATGCAATAGAACAAGCGTGTTTAAAACTAAATTGGTGTGGGCGCCTGGGTGGCTCAGTGGGTTAAAGCCTCTACCTTCAGCTCAGGTCATGATCTCAAGGCCCATGTTGGGCTCTCTGCTCAGCAGGGAGCCTGCTTCCTCTTCTCTCTCTGCCTACCTGTGATCTCTCTCTCTCTGTCAAATAAATAAATAAAATATTTTTAAAAATCTAAATTGGTGAAAACATTTGCAACCCACATATTAACAGATTATTTTTTATTAAAGAACTCAAAAAAGGAAAAATAAAAGAAACCCAAATAAAAATGAAGACAAACCTGAACATGCAATTTACAAATTAACCGATGAACTTAAGAAAAGGTGTTCACTGGGTGTGGTGCATAAACAATGAATCTTGGAACACTGAAAAAATAAAATAAACCAAATTACTTTAAAAAATGGTCTTCAACCTCCTTAATGATCAAAGAAAGAAATAAAAATAATAATTTTGTCCTTGTATCATATTAATGAAGAACAAAGGGGTTGATTAAATCTATTAGCAGTAGAGTTTAGAAAATGGGGTTGTCATGAACAATTTGTGGGAGTATAAATTCCTGCAGCCTTTGAGTAGGGCAATATGAATACCTTATTTCCCATAACAAAATACTAACACTATTGGGAAAAAAAAAAACATTTAACTTCACCATACTTGTTGCAGCATTGTTTATAATGTCAAATATTTTTATTTTTATTTTTATTTTTTTAAAGATTTTATTTATTTATTTATTTGAGTGAGAGAGAGATCACAAGTAGGCAGAGAGGTAGGCAGAGAGAGAGGAGGAAGCAGGCTCCCTGCAGAGCAGAGAGCCCGATGCGGCCTCGGACCCTGAAATCATGACCTGAGCTGAAGGCAGAGGTTTTAACCCACTGAGCCACCCAGGCGCCCTATAATGTCAAATATTTTTAATGCCAGTTTTATGAGCCTTTAAAATGCTAGTGTTCTCTGTAAACTTCAGGTGGAGAATAGAATATACAGACAGTTCTCAAAATTATTTGACGAAAGGAAACCTCCCTCCCTTTTTTTTTTCAGCTCAAATGGTTCTCTCTTGAGTCATAAAAAGGGAATTGGAAGGATGTTCATTAAAATGTTAACGGAACTCACATCTGAGATGTAAGATTTTATTCACTTCTTTATACTTTTTAAAAGATTTATTTATTTATTTTAGAGAGAGAGAGGGAGAGAGACAGTAAGAGTGCAAGTGGAGTGAGGAGCAGGGGAAGAGGGACAAGCAGACTCCAAGCTGATGGTGGAGAAGCCTCGCTTGGGGCTTGAGCTTACAACTCTGAGATCATGATCTAAGCTGAAATCAACAGCTGGATCAACAGATGGACACTTAATGGACTGACTGAGCCCCTTCTTTGCCCTTTTTTATATTGCTTGAATACTTTAAACAAAGAACATTTATCATTTTGATAAAAATTAATAAAATGGTTTTCAAAAAAAGGAAAAAGGATCTACTGGTTATAAGAGATGTGTAATTTAAAACTTTATTATAAAGCAAGCCTCTTTGTAAGTTAGCTTGATGTAAAGATAAGAGCCTGCTATAAAATACATAAATATTTGAATGAGCCAAAGACCAAACAGTCTAGGGTCCAAAGATTAAGGTCCAAGCCCTTGCCCTTGCTTACCTTCTTGGAACAGTAGGCAAAATAGCTAACCTCCCTAAATCTTAGGTTCCTCACCCATAAAATTAGAATCATGATATCTACTTTGCCTTATTCATAAAGTGGTTGTTAAAATGACTCTCAGTGCAAAACTACTTTGCTTAGATCCTTGAAATAATTGTAGGAAAAGTTGGGGCGCCTTAGTGACTCAGTGAGTTAAGCATCCCACTCTTGATTTTGGCTCAGGTTGTGATCTCAGGGTGGTGAGATCAAGCCCTGGCCATCCTCTGTGATCAGTAGGGAGTCTGCTTGGGGTTCTCTCTCTCTGTCTCTCCCTCCCTCTGCCCCCCACCCCTGCTCTCTCTCTCTTTCAAATAAATACATCTTAAAAAAGAAAGAAAGAAAGAATTTTAGGAAAAGTTACTTTGGGTACCTTGAAGAATTTGAGGCTCAGAGAGATGAAGTAACTTTCTCCTGGTTCACTCAGTCTCTAAATGATGGAGCAACATATAAACTAGACAAACCAACCCTCCTTTGTCTACAGATCTATTTTTGAGCTTTGCTACTCAAAGTGTGTTCTTCAGACCAGCAGCATCACAACCCCCTGAGAGGTGCTGAGTCTGGGCCGACTGACACAGGACTTGTACTTAAACAAGATACTGCAAGTGAATGGCCACATATACATGTTTGAGAAGCATTATTTTATGGGACAGAGTCTAATCTACTGTGATATGAATCTGTGTAATAATGAATAAAACTTTGCAATTGGCTGTAAGAAGACTAAATATGAGTTTCTGATCTGAATTATTGCCACAAGTTGTCCTGCTGAACAGAAAGTTATTTTACTTTGTTTAATTCAGTTTCCCAAACCATTCCTTTTTCACAACATGAACCAACACAAATTACTGATGGTCTGTAGCACATACTTTGAGGCAAGATCCCAGCTACGTAATTTGTGGGGTGGAGCACAAAATAAAAATTTGAATGTCATGTACAAAATATATTAAGAATTTGGAGACATAAAATTAGGGCTTTGAATGGGGCATGAGGCAGAAGGGCAGGGCACTGTGGAGTTCCTTGGTTGGCCTGCCCACAAAGCTGCTGGTCCTGCTTTGGGGAATGCTTAAGATTACAGAGAGCTGATATAAGAAACAACACAGAGGATCGTGGGGGGGAAAAGAGGGAAAACTGAATGGGAAGTTATCAGAGAGGGAGAAAAATCCTGAGAGACTCTTAACTATAGGAAACAGACAGGGTTGCTGGAGGGGAGGTGGGAGAGGTGGGGTTACTGGGTGATGGGCATTAAGGAAGGCACATGATGTGATGAGTTCTGATAATTATTGAACATTACAACTGAAACTAAAAAAAATTTAAAAATAAGAAGAATTAAAAAAAAGATTACAGAGAGCTGTGCACAGAATAAATCCACTCCCAAAGCACTGTGGTTAAGGCAGGCATTTTCATCCTCAATGCCTTGATAAAATTTTGATAACTTCCGATTCTCACCAGGGGTTAGAACCTTGAACTCTGCTGCTCATATATCAAAACCTTGATTACTGAAGTTAGCATTTGTTAAGGATTGCCTCAGTGAACAGAGATGCAGCCGGGCTCTAAGGGGGGAGGGGAGATAGCTGTGGCCTGGGGCAGGTCCAAATGGGCAGGGCTGCTCCCTCGGTGGGTGGGTTAGCGCTGGCTCTTGGAAGGACAGCGCCCTTGGATTCAGTGCATGACTCTCCCGGTCTAGCCTACAGGAGGCTTCCTCAGAGATCATCAAATGCTGATTTAAATAACCATCCTGAAACATTTTACCTTAAATTTGTTGAACAACTGCCATTTATGAGGGTTCCTGTCATCCCCCACCATGCCACCGTTGCATATCCCTTCTTACACTAATTCGTCACCCTTGGCAGAGCTTGGCAATGTGAAGGGACACCTCTGTGCTACATTAATTCAACCTTTCAAAGACGTGTGGATGCTAGACTGCACTGCGTTCCCACTTTCTGATGTCTCTGAGCAGTGGTGTAAGAGCTGTTGCTGAGAACGTGACAGAACTCTCCCTGAGGACCTGTAGGGAAATTCTCTGAAGGCTTTCTTAGAACCTCAAAAAAGCAGTTCTTGAAAGCAATTAGCATGATTTTATCTTTTTTTCTTTTGCTTCATGTGTTCTTCTTTGTTTTTGCTCCTAGAAACCTCAGAGTTAAATTTTTGAGCTACAGTTGTTAGAATATAGGACAATAGGATATACATTTTTAAATTTTTCTTATTTTTTCACCCACATTTTATTAATTTATTATTATTATTTTATTTTTAATAGATTTATTGAGGTATAGTCAACATACAATAAACTGCATATGTTTTACATAAAGTTGAGCATTTCTGACCCATGCATATACCAGTGAAACCACCACCACAATCTAAGTGACAAATGAGCTTCTCCCAGGGTTCCATTGTGATCTCTGAAATCCTTGCTTCCAGGTTCTTACTCTCTCCTCCCAATACCACTGATCTGCTTTCTTTCACATTAGTCTTCCTTTCTTTTAAAATTTTTTAAAATTAATTTATTTGACAGAAAGGGAGAGTCGGAACACAAGCAGGGAGAGCAAGAGGAGAAGCAGGCTCCTGCTGAGCAGAGAGCCTGATGGGGGGCTGGATCCCTGGATGGCGGGATCGTGACCTGAGCCGAAGACAGACGCTTAATGACTGAGCCACCCAGGAGCCCCTTGTCTGCATCTTCTAAAATTTCATATTAATGGAAACAAATAGTATGTACTCTTTTATTTTTGTCTGGCTTTTTTTACTCGTTGTAATTATTTGGAGATTTACCTATGTTGTAGAAATTATCAATAGTTCACCCCTTTTTATTGACAAGTAGTATCCTACTGGAGAAATAAGTGATGGTTTGTTTATCCATCTACCCACTGATGGACATTTACGTTGCTTTTGCAATTTGGGGCTCTTCCAGAGAAAGCTGTTAGGAACATTCACATAAGTCTTTGTGTGGATACATGCTTTCATTTCTTTTGGATAAAAAATGAGGAATGGAACATCTGGGTCATATGATCAGTTTCTGTTTGCATATTTAAGAACTTTTTCCCCAAGTGACAGCACTATTTTTTGACCTGTTTGCAGTATATGAGTGTTCTAGTATCTCCACATCCCCATTTTGTATGTGACCAGTCTATTTAACAAACAGATATGTGTTGATACTGTATTGTGGTTTTAAATTTATGTTTCTTTAGTGAAAAGTACTGTTGAACATCTTTTCATTGCATATTTGCTATTCTTATTTCTTCTTTGGTGAAATGTCTGCTTAAATATTTTTCCCATAAAAAAATGGGTTGTTTATTATTATTGAGTCTGAAAATTGTTTATATATACTAGATACAAGTTCTTTATCACATAGAGAACTTGCAAGTATTTTTCTCCTGGTTTGCAGCTTGCTTTTTCATTCTCATAGCAAGCCTTTCTTTTTTTAAGAGGGCAAGTTTTTAATTTTGATGTAATCCAATTTATTAATTTGCTCTTTTATGCACCATGCTTTTGGTGTTATATCTTAGAAATTTTTGACATAAAAGTCAAACTTGAGGCTCAAACCCGTAACTTGGCCCTGAAACCACAGTGTGCCCATTTTTTTCTTTTTTTTTTTCAGATATGATTGATTCTCTGCCACAGGCTCCATCCTAGGTACTAGGGACACAGCATTGACTAAAACAAACCAAAATCTCTGTCTTGAGTGAGCATAATGCTGTGACAGGAAAGAAGAGCACTAAAATCAGAACATGGCACACAATACCTGCTGTGGGAGAGGGTCAAACAGAGGAGGGTAGAAAGAACATAGTTAGGGAAGGGCCTGGAGGCAGTAAGGGAGTGAGCCAGGCATTCACTGGGGCCTGAGGAGTAGCAGGGCATCAGGTATGGCTGGGGTAGCAGATGAGGGGAGAAAGGAGGAGGATAAGGTTTGAGAGGTGATGTCAGGATAACAAAGTGAGGGTGTTTAGGGCACCTCATGTCAGGCCTTGTAGGTAAATCAAGGACTCTGTTTTTCCTGACTGAAAGGGGGAGCCATTCAAGGGATGCAGAATGGAGATGATAGACTCTGGCCACCATATGGAGAACAGAATGGTAAGACATTGGGCAACTAAGAGGAGGGTCTTGGTGATAATCCAGATGAGAGATCACTGGGTCAGGGTGGGGGTGGTGAGAAGTGATTGGATTTGGATCTACTTTGAAGGTAAAATCAAAAGAATTTTCTGCTAGATTAGATGTGACATATGAAAGAAAGAACAACTGAGGTCAACTCCAAGGCCTGGGCAAGTGGGAGCACAGAGTTGTTGTACTCTGAGCAGGATTGAGACCAGAAGTTTAGTTTTGGGCAAGTTATACATTGGGTTGTCTATTAGACAGATGAAAAGAGATGCATGGAAGGAGCTGGTGTTTAGGAGAGATTATCTGGGCAAGAGGTACACGTTTGGGTGTTATGAGCATGTAGATTGTATTTAAAGACATAGGTCTGAATAAGATGGGGAAAAGCCTGCTGCGTGGTGTTTTTCACTCCAACCCTTCGGTTAAGAGGATGAAAAGCAAAGAAGGTCCTAGAGGAGTAGATAGTGGGGTCAGAGGAAAACCAAGCGAGAGGGCTGTGTCCTGGAGGCCACTGAGGAAAGGGTTTCAGGAGGGAGTGACTGATGGTTGTGTCAGGTGCTGCTGAGAAGGGGAAGTTGCTGAGAACTGGGAAAGCAAGGGGACTTCACTGGAGCTGTCCCAGAGGGTGGTGGAGGACCAAAAGAGGAAGTGGGGACAGAGACTATAAACAGCTCAGCTGAGAATTCTGCAGAGATGAACAGAGAATTGTGACAGGTGACGAGGAAAATGGGGCCAAGAGAGAGACTTACTTTTTTTTTTTTTAATGAGAGAAATGGTAGCATGTTTGTATGTTGATGGGAATGACCCCCCAAAGAAGAAGGATTGATGATCCTGAAGGGAGCCCTGATGCTTCCCTATTTCAGTCCCTGAAGTGGCAGAAATGATAAGGTTCTTTCCAATCTGTACTCACTACTCTAGGTCCAAGAAGTCATGGAGTGAGGGACTGGATATAAACCCAGTTAGAATACGAGAATATAAACCCAGTTAGAATACAAGAAATGCTGAAGTAATTCAAAGACGTTAAGTTATTCCTCAGTAGCTCAGATAACTGCCTTGTTTGCCTGGAACCTGAATATCTGAGGTCCTGTGAGACCAGATCTTTACAGGACAATACATTTCTAGCTGGGACATGTCTTTCAATTTAAGAAGAAAATTATTACAAGGCAGAATTAGTTTATGGAGCAAATCTTCCACATTCTTATTCCTAATGGTGGGAGCAAGGTTTCTGTTTTTTTTTCACATTTGCATCTCTAGTAGCTTGCAGTGTGTGGTCTATCCTAGGAATTCAACAATCTTTTTAAAAAATATTTTTATTTATATATTTGACAGAAAGAAAGAGAGCACAAGTAGCGGGAGAGGCAGGCAGAAGGAGAAGCAGGCTTCTTGCTCCCAGGACCCTGGGATCATGACCTGAGCCACTCAACTGACTGAGCCCCCTAGTTGCCCTAGGAATTTGTTGAATGAATGCCAAGACTGAATTGGTGCAACTATTCTGAAAAAGATTGTGGTGGAAGTTCCTCAAAATATTTAAGATATAACTACCATATCCAAAGGAAATGAAATCAGTACCTTGAAGAGAAAATTGTGGTCCAATGTTTATTGACAGTTTTATTCACAATAGCAACCTAAGTAGTGTCCACCAAGAGATGAATGGATAAAGAAAATGTAATGTGTGTATATGTATATATAATATTTATATAATTAATGAATATTTAATAAATATTTTATTTTTGTGCCAGTACCATATTGTTTTGATTACTACAGTTTTGTAGTATGACTTGAAATCTGGACTTGGGATGCCGGTAGCTTTGTTTTTCTTTTTCAAGGTTGCTTTGGCTATTCCGAGTCTTTTGTAGTTCTATACAAATTTTAAGATTGTTTGTTCTAGTTCTATGAAAAATTCTATCAGTATTTTGATAAGAATTACATTAAATCTGTAAAATGCTTTGAGTAGTATGGACATTTTAACAACATTATTTTCTTCCAATCCATGAGCATAGAATATCTTTCCATTTCTTTGTGTCCTCTTTAATTTCTTTCATCAGAGTTTTATAGTTTTCAGAGTACAGGGCTTTCACTTTTTTAAATTAAGTTTATTCCTAGGTACTTTATTGTTTCTGGTGCAGTTGTAAACAGGATTGTTTTCATAGGTTCTCTTTCTACTGCTTCATTTTTAGTATACATAAATGCAACAGATTTCCATATATTGATTTTGTATCTGTGACCTTACGGAATTCATTTATCAGTTCTAGTAGCTTTTTGGTGTGGAGTCTTTGGGGTTTTCTATATATGGTATCGTGTAATCTGCGAATAGAGAAAGTTTCACTTCTTCTCTTACCAATTTGGTTGCCCCTTATTTCTTTTTTTAATTTAATTTAATTTCTTTTTGATATCTGATTGCTATTGGTAGAACTTTCAGTACCTTGTTGAATAAAAGCCATGAAAGTAGACATCCTTGTGTTCTTCTTGACTTTAGGGGAAAACTTCCCAGTTTTTTCTCTATTGAGTGTGATGTTTGCTGTGGATTTTTCATATATGGCCTTTATTATGTTGTGGTATGGCCCCTCTAAATCTACTTTGTTGAGGGTTTTTATCATGATGCTTTGTCAAATGCTTTTTAGTATCTATTGAAATTATTATATGTTTTTATCCTTTGTCTTATTGATGTGATCTATCACACCGATTGATTTGTGAGTATAAACCACTCTTGATTCCTGGGAATAAATCCCACCTGATCATGGCAAATGATTTTTTTAATGTATTATTGAATTCTGTTTGCGAGTATTGTGTTGAGGATTTTTGCATCTATGTTTATCAGAGATATTGGCCTGTAGTTCCCCTTTTTAGTGGTGTCCTTAAATGGTATGGGTATCAGGGAAATGCTATCCTCATAGAATGAATTAGGAAGTTTGCTTTCCTCTTCTATTCTTTGAAATAGTTTTAAAAAGTATTAACTCTTCTTTAAATGTTTGGTAGAATTCACCATCTGGTCCTGAACTTTTTCTCCTTGAGAGTTTTTTTTATTACTAATTTAATTTCATTGTTGGTGATCTATCTGTTCAAATTTTCTATTTCTTCCTGATTCAGTTTTGGAAGGTTATACATCTCTAGGAATTTATCCATTTTTTGAGGTTGTCCAGTGTGTTGGCATATATTTTCCATAATATTCCCTTACATTGGTTATCTTTCCTTTTTCATTTCTGTTTTTGTTTATTGGGGTCTCTCTCTCTCTTACTCTCTCTCACTCTTTACTCTCGCTTCTCCTTCTGGGGTTCCTATAATGCAAATGTTATGCTTGATGATGCCCCTAAATGTTATTATGCTTGATGATGTCTATTCTCATTTTTGCATCATTCTTTTTCTCTCACCTGCTCAGCTTGATTACTTTCCATTACTTTGTCCTTCGGGTCACTGAGTCATTCTTCTTCTTCCTCAAGTCTATTTATTCCATCTAATCTATCTTTTTGTTTCATTTATTGTGTTCTTTATTTCTGATTGGTTCTTTTTTACCTCTTTGTTAAGGCTTTCATTGAGGTTCTTCACTCTTTTCTCAACTCCAGTGAGTATCTTTATGATCATTACTGGAAATTCTCTATCAGGCAAATGACTTATCTCCATTTCACTTAGGTCTCTTGCTTTGGTTTTGTCCTGTTCTTTTATTTGGGACATATTCCTCTGTCTCCTCAATTTATTACTCTCTGTGTTTTTTTCTCTGTGTTGGGAAAGTCAGCCACATCTCCTGCCTTTAAAGTCATGGCCTTATAAAGAAGAAGTCCTGAGTGCTGGGCAGTGTGGTGTCCCCTCTTCACCAGAACTTGGCATTTCAGGGGTATCTCCTGTATGTTTGATGTGCAGCCTGCCCTTGTGGCTATGCTGCTTTTTCCTTCAGTCCAGTTATGTGCTGTGGTTCTCTTTACTTGTTGTGGGCAGTGTTTGAAGCACAGGCTGGGGGAGGGTGATTGGTTTAACAACTTAGGTAGCGAGTTTTGCCACCAACATGGTTCCTACAGGTGTCCATGTGTCTAGGCTGGGGGTCAGGGAAGGGAAATAGCACCTACCATCTCCTTTGTTGCTAGATCTCTATCCCTCTGAGACATCCTTTGAGATTATTAAACAACTTTCCCCCCATATGCTGCAGTGTTGTTCAAACTGCTGCTTCTAAACTGTATCTTCATGGGCTCTTCATTGTGCTGTCTCTTTAAGAGCAAGGACTCAGTTTCCTCTAGCCCTCCCAGCTCTCCTAGAGCTGATCCCACTTATTTTTAAAATTCAAGGTATTAAGCTCCACTGGTTGTAAGAACTCATGAAATTTGGCCTCTCTGGTTTTGAAAGCAAATGTTATGAGGATTCTCTTCCCTGGGCAGGCTTCCCGGGTGTGATAGTTTGTTTTCCTCCCTATCCATGTCTGTGGGCCTCTCTCTCCTGGGGACAATCCCTGTGGGCCTCCTTAGCTCCCTACCACATTTCCACTCTTCCTACCCTCTTCGATGCTGCCTCTTTTCTACATTTAGTTGTAGAGTTTGTTCTGTCAGCCTTCAGGTTATTTTCTGGGTAATTTATACCAATATAAGTGCTACTTAGTTGTATCTGTGGGATGAGGTGGGCTTAAGGTCCTCCTACTCTTCCATCTTCCTGATTTATTCCCCAGGTTTTATTTTTAGAGTTTTAATCTTAAAAATAAAGTGGAGACAATATGAGATTATGATTTTTTTTATCAAATACTTGACTTGAAAAACTGAAATCATCCTCTCTGGACCTCTTCTGAAAACACTGGACATTTAACGTAGAGAGTTGAACTGTATGGATCAATGCAAAAGCTCCTGGCAGAAACTTTCAGGAAATGTTCACTTGAGAATAGCGAAACTTTGTGTCATATAAGCTTTGTCCATGAGATGGCGCTGTTGTGCCACAAAAGGAAACTTCCTCCATCTCTGAAAACCCTAAGAACACTTGAAAAAAGAGAGATGCCAGTAAGATGAGTAGGTTCTGGGGATCTAATGTACAGCATGGTGATTATACTTAACAATACTGTATTATATACTTGGAAGTTGATAAAATAATATATCTTAAATATTCTCACCACAAAAAAGAAATGGTAAGTATGTCACATGATAGAAGTATTCACTAACACTATTACGGCAATCATTTCACAATATACAAGTGCATCAAATCGACATGCAGTACACCTTAAACTTGCACAATATTATAGGTCAATTATCTCAATAAAACTGGGGGAAAAAAAGAGAGTTCACCCTCCCCCATCTCACAATACCCTTATTTTCCCATAAACCCATGAGACTGTTTCCTTTGTCTTCTGACCTCATGTTTTGAGCAGGCAAATGGCTTTCTTCCAATGTTTATACTGCACATATTCACTTGAATCTAGTTATTTGCAAAGTGTGTGTTCCTACCATTTTCTTAATGTCTTTTCTGGGGCTGTTTTGTTTTTGAGGCTAATCTTGTCTATCTACCCTTATGAAAATAATTCTGGAATAGTGGGGAGGGGACAGAGCTGTTGCCACAGAATCTAGACTTGAAGACTTCCATTGCACCTCAGTGCCCATTTGGCTGACAGCAGAGAGGGTTGTCCTCATGTCCAAGGCAGAAGCAAGAAGTACTAGTCCTCTCACTGCAGGGCTGTGAGAAGGAAAGGAATTCCCCCACAGCTCCACAGGTTCTTTTCTTTTCCTTTTTTTTTCTGATTGTAGTAAAATATATTTGGCTAATTGAATGTAAATTTAAAAAGCCCTAAGTTAAGAACATCTTTTTTTAAAGATTTTATTTATTTCTTTGACACAGAGAAACACAGCTAGAGAGGGAACGCATGCAGAGGGACTGACAGAGGGAGAAGCAGGCTTCCCGCCGAAGCAGGGAGCCCGATGTGGGACTCTGATCCTGGGTCTCTCGGATCATAACCTGAGCAGAAGGCAGTCGCTCAACCAACTGAGCCACCCAGGCGCCCCAAGAACATCTTTTATCTGTGCATGTATATTTATATGATATATACACACATATATGCAACATGTATAAAAGATGTTTCAGTGAATTGTGTGTGACTATGCATAGGTTAATAGAAATATTTTATTCAGGTAAATGGTCCTGGCCCCCAGTTTCTCCACATCTCACTTCCGAAATGCTGTATGTCCGCAGTCAGGACTCCATGCTCTGGTAAGGACATGCTGAGAAGGACATGGCCAACCAGAGTATAAGTACCTTTCTATAACCACTAAATGATACGTGATAGAAAAAGGAATATTTTCATGTAACAGGCTCTCCTTTTACCTGGAAGGAATGTCTGAGCTACTTTTCCTCAAAATTTTCTTCAGAGACTTTTCTTAAATGCTGAAAGAGCTTGAAATTCTAGCCGTTCCACTCACCAACTGTACAACATTTGCCTAAACTTCCTGTGATTTAAGTCAAGAGACTCGAGGTGAAGATTATGTGAAATAATGTGTGTGATGTCTTTGATGATAGAGTGTATTGAACATTCTCCCTAGAGGGCAAGGGCATTACTATCCGGAGGCAGTGAACCAGAGCATGATTGTCCATGATCATCAGGCAGACCTGGATTTGGGAACATATTCCTTAATTCCTGAAGTGTTATTACTCAGGTTGGAAAGAAATGGGGAGATTCTCTTGTCTCCCTATTATTGGCAGTTTCCAGAAGGGTCTTTGATGAAGAGTTGTTAGGGTCTGTCTCTTAGCGGGTTCTGAAGAAAGAGCTACGGAGGGCAGGTAGGACACTGACACATTCTCCTTACTGTTCACAAGCAATGAATCCATTTTGGGGTAGGTTCCATGCAAAGAACAACATTCAATCTTGTGTGCTGAGATTGATGCAAGCAAGGGCCTTTTGTTCTTGGCCAAATGGGCAGCGAACAACACTTCTTTGTAGTAATTTCTAGCAAATGTTTGTAGCAATAGGTAGGAATGATTGGAGATAGTTTTTCTACAGAATTAGTCCATAGGCATTTAAAAGGTAGAGAAAAATTTAACAATTAAATCTAAGATAGTCAGGTAATAGCAGAAAATGCTTTAAAGAGTGTAGCTAGCAGGGTGCCTGGGGAACTCAGTTGGTTGAGCATCTGACTCCTGACTTCAGCTCAGGTCATGGTCTCTGTGTTGTGAGATCAAGCCCTGCATTGGGCTCTGTGCTGGGCATGGAGCCTGCTTAAGATTCTGTCTCTTCCTCCTCCTTTTGTCCCTCCCCCAATGAAAATTAAAAATTATTTTTAAAAAAGAGTGAAGCTGGCTAATGGAAACACAATGGAGGTATCTTTTTTTTTTTTTTAAGATTTTTTAATTTATTTGACAGCGAGAAACACAGCCAGAGAGGGAACACAAACAGGGGGAATGAGAAAGGGAGAAGCCGGCTTCCCGCCCAGCAGGGAGCCCGATGTGGGGATCGATCCCAAGTCTCCGTGGGGATCGATCCCGGGTCTCTGGGATCATGACCTGGGCTGAAGGCAGTCGCTTAACCAACTGAGCCACCCAGGCGCCCCACAATGGAGGTATCTTATTTCTATATTAAAGAACTATGTTTTGGGGTGCCTGAGTGGCTCAGAGGGTTAAGCCTCTGCCTTCAACTCAGGTCATGATCTCAGGGTCCTGGGATGGCCAGCATTGGGCTCTCTGCTCAGCAGGGAGCCTGCTTCCCCCTCTTTCTCTGCTTGCTTCTCTGCCTATTGTGATCTCTCTCTCTGTGTGTGTCAAATAAATAAAATCTTTAAAAAAAAAAAAAAAAGAACTCTGTTTTGCTTTAATTGTGTAGCAGTACTAGTGTTCTGGCCAAAAAGAGAAAAGCCAATCTTATATCTACAACTATTTGAAGAGACATAATCCCCAAAACAATAACAACAACTACCCAAATACAATTAAGATTGTGTGTGTTCTTTCATTTGTTTACAAAAAAACAGGTGTTTGAACAGGTAAGGAAAAGGAGGGGGAATCGGATGGGTTAAGAGATGTCAACTTTGTTTAGTTTCAGGGACTCAGGATTACACATCATCTGGTTTTCCCTGGGAACACAAGGGTCCCTGGTCATACAGGATCTCTCACACCATGATTTACACCACCCATATCCATTAAAATTGACAAATACATTAGCTCACATACAACAGGAAAAGAACATCCCTTCAATTCAGATCTGCCATAGTCAAAAGCCACTTTTCTTTTCCCCCCTCTTCACTAATGATGATAATGTACATAAAGGGGTTTTCTCAAGACCATAAACAAACAAACAAAAATATTGCTTCTATTCTTCCTATGTGATCCTATTGTCTTTGTTTCCCTCCTTTTCTCCCCAGATCTTGTGGACCTACTTCCAGCTATTATGCATGGAAATATTTTCCATGTGCACCATGCCTTGATTGATGATCTTAGGAGTATGAGTGTCACCGTTTTGTGTTTTACCCAGAAGTTCTTTTTGGACTTTTGAGACCATTAACAAGAATTGTCAACCCTTGTATCGCGTTTTGTGCAGTGTCATAGTGCTTTAAGGTGGCACAGCTACCCACAAAGCAGGTACTCTTACCAACCCACTGAGGCACGATGAGGTTAAGTTATATTCTCAAGGTTACACAGTTGCTAAATTCCAGAGCTGGAACTCAAATTAGTATTCAAACTCTAGAGCTCAGGTTCGCAACCACTATTCTTTTTATTAAAAAAAAATTAAATTTGGGGCCCCTGGGTGGCTCAGTTGGTTAAGCGACTGCCTTTGGCTCAGGTCATGATCCCGGAGACCCGGGATCGAGTCCCACATCAGGCTTCCCTGCTCGGCAGGGGGCCTGCTTCTCCCTCTCTCACTCCCCCTGCTTGTGTTCCCCCTCTGGCTGTGTTTCTCTCTGTCAAATAAATAAATAAAATCTTAAAAAAAATTAAATTTAACTTAATTAACATATAGTGTATTATTAGTTTCAGAGGTAGAATTTGGTGATTCATCAGCTGCCTATAACACCCAGTGGCTCATTCCATCAAGTGCCATCCTTAATGCCTACCTCATTCCCCTACCATTATAGAGTGTATTTAACAGTGATAGAGTGTATTTAACATTCTCCCTGGAGAGCGAGGATATTATCCTGAGTATCTCCACTGACCACCTCCCTCCAGCAGCCCTCAGTGTGTTTCCTATTGTTAAGAGTCTCTTATGGTTTGTCTCCCTCTCTGTTTTCATCTTATTTTATTTTTCCTTCCCTTGCCCTATGTTTATCTATTTTGTTTCTTAGATTCCACATATGAGTAAAATCATATGATATTTTTCTCTCTCTGAGTGAGTTATTTCACTCAGCATAATACCCTCTAATTCCATCCACATTGTTGCAAATAGTAAGATTTCATTCTTTTTGATGGCTGAGTAATATTCGTGTGTGTGTGTGTTTGTGTGTGTGCATACCACATCTTTTTTAACTATTCATCTGTCTATGGGTATCTGAGATATTTCTATATTTTGTCAATTGTTCAACCACTATTCTTTAACACCTTCAAGTTAAAACTAAATTAAAATTCTAAACCCCATTCCCATATTCTAATTTGGATTATACCAATCTAATTTAATCCCACATCTATGTGCACAACCACTAGATGGCAGTCAAGACACCAATCTGTTGTAGCCTGTGCTAAAGCAGGTCGGAGAAGTACCGGGGAGTCCTGTCCACTAGGAAGTAGCCCGAAGCCTTCCAGGAATCACACAACCCAGTGTCTGTCTTAGCAATGAGGATGTGTCTAGACATCCAACTCAAGCATTCAGAATTATTTCTATGTCACAATTAAGTGCAGCACTCTCAGGGGAAAAATAGCAAAATGAGAGATGTCAAAACCTGCAGAGAAAATTTAGGAAAACAGCAGTTCTTCAAGGAGATTCAAAGTGTGCCTTTTTGAGCCATGAAAGGCTTAAAAAATAAAAAAAGGTGGTGGGTAGAATTTACCCTAAGAAGATACATGGTAATGATTGAGCCCTAGGTGAAAATATGACCTGAATTCAGATCACACTGGTGCATTTAACCCACCTGCAGGAGATTTCTCTTAAAGATCTCTACGACAGTCATTCTACCACTTCCAGATGGGGACTGTCCAAAGTCAGACACACCTCCTATGGCAGATGGCAGACCCTCCTGTTTTCCCACCTCCGGGATCTGGACTGACCTGAGTCCTGCTTTGATGATGGATTGTAGCACCAGGGATGTTATGTAAGATTTAAAGCCTAGGACATTGGAGGTTCTGCACTTACACCATTACCCTCTGGGAATGATCCAGCCACCACAGAGGAAGCCCTGACTTAGATAAACAGTCGTGAGAGCCCATGTGGAGAAGGGTCCAATGCAAGGTCCTAAGCCAGGGAGTGAGGCTAGTGGACCTGCCCTGGCCATGGTGAGTAACAGATTTTTGGTGTAAGCCACTTCATTCACTGTGGTTTCTTATCTATCAAGATAACTGACCCACTGGGTGCCTGGGTGGCTCATTCATTAGGCATCTGCCTTCAGCTTGGTTTCCTGCTCAGTGGGGAGCCTGCTTCTCTCTCTCCCACTCCCTCTGCTTGTGATCTCTTTTCCTCTGTCAAATAAATAAATAAAATCTGAGCCGCTTTCCTACTAAGAAACTCTGCTTGGTGTATAGAAAAGGTAAAGTTCTTTTCCTGCCCTGCAAGGCCAACATGCCAACATGGTTTAAATAGGGTCCCACCCCCTCGCCTCACTCTTTCACCCTTTAGTTCCTTTGGCGCTATGCCTGTTCCTAGAATGCATAAGCCCCCACTCCTGACCCAAGGCAAGCATGCCCTCTTTCGGGGCTTTGGACCTTTGCTCCTTCCTCTGGAATGTCCTGTCCCGGGCTGCCTCCCTCACCCTGCCCACTTCACTGCTCTCAGTCACTTTGCTTAACCTGCCTCCAAATGCAATGTCTGGGCTCCCTCCCCCTATGGAGTCCCTTGTCTCTTCTCCCCCCTCCACTTCATTTTTCCCATAGTGTTCGTCACCACTTAACATCTTTATTGCTTTATTTCTCTCTCTGTTTCCTCTCTTGCTCCCCCCTCCCGGCCACTAAAATCTAAGTTCCATGAGTGTAGGAATTTTGTCTTTGTTGACTTTGATGTCCAGTGTCTAGTCATAATAAAAATAATAGCTGAGACCTATAAAGCACTTATACCAGCTACTCACTATTTAAGGGCTTCACCACTCCGCACAAAAAACTTATGGAATAGGTGCTAAGGGAACCAAGTCATGGGTAGGTTCAGTAACTCTACCCAATGACACAGCTGGAAATTAAACCTATGCAGACTGGCTCATAGGTGGTACTGTTTAATAAATGAATGAATAAATTTCCTCATTGTCCTGCTGCAGCAGGGCCCCCTCAATGCCAGTAGCCCTTCTTTCTTCATTTATAGAAATGAAATTATGGGATGCCTGTGTGGCTCAGTCATTAAGCATCTGCTTTGGTTTGGGTTATGATCCCAGGGTCCTGGGATCGAGTCCTGCATTGAGCTTCCTGCTCAGCGGGGAGCCTGCTTTACCCTCCCTTTCTTGTGCTTTATCTTTCTGACAAATAAATAAATCAAGTCTTTAAAAAATGAAACTGTGGGGCACCTGGTGGCTCAGTCGTTGAGCATCTGCCTTCAGCTCGGGTCATGATCCTGGAATCCCGGGATCAAGCCCTGTATTGGGCTCCCTGCTCGGTGGAAAGCCTGCTTCTCTCTTTCTGACTCCCCCTGTTTGTATTCCCTCTCTAGCTGTGTTTCTCTCTGTCAAGCAAATAAAATATTAAAAAAACAAAATACAAAAAACAAAAAAATGAAATTGCTTCTAACCTTCTGGTATGACAATCTTTTCCTCCCTCTTTGGCTTTTTTTTTTTTTTAACTATGTGTCACACAATATTGTGGGGTACAAGAGGGATATGCAAAAGTCAGTTGTATTTCTATGTACTAGAAATTACTCTGAAATGAGATTAATAAAAGTTTCATTTCATTTACAAAAGCTCCAAAATAATGATACTCATAAGTTAATTTAATAAAAAAATGCAAGATTTGCATCTGAAAACTATAATGCATTGTGAAAGAAATATAAAAAGATCTAAATCATGGAGACTCAACCCATGTTCCTAGTTTGAAAGACTTAATATGGTTAAGGTGACATACTTTCCAGGTTGAACTACAGATTAAATGTAATCCTTCTCCAAATATTGCTGGCTTTTTACAGAAATTGACAAACTGATCCTAAAATTCACAAGAAAATGCAAGGACTGACTTTGGATAGTCAAATATTCTTGAAAAATAAGAAAGAAGTTGGAGGATTCACATTTTCTGACTTCAAAACTTAGTAGAAATCTACAATAATCAGAGCAGTGTGGTATTGGTAAGAGGTCAGACATGTAGATCAATGGAACAGAGCTGAAAATCCAGAAATCAATCCTTACATTTGTGGTGACTGATTTTCAACAAGCGCATCAAAACTGTTGAATGAGGGAAAGAACAGCCTTTGCACTGAATGTGCAGAAGATTGAAGTCAGACTCCTTACTTAACAGCATATACAGAAATAAAGTCAAATGGATCTAAGTGCTAAGTGTAAGAGTTAGAATTACAAAATCCTTAGGAGACTTTCATTTTTGGGTGTCATAGACTTGATACCAAAAGCACAAGTGAGAAAAGATAAGATAATTAGACCTCATTAAAATGTAAACTTTTGTGCCACAAATGATAACTTCAAGAAAGTGAAAAGACAATCCATAGGAGAAAATATTTTCAAACCATGTATCTAATAAAGATCTTATGGGGCGCCTGGGTGGCTCAGTTGGTTAAGCGACTGCCTTTGGCCCAGGTCATGATCCCTGAGACTGGGATTGAGCCCCACATCGGGCTCCCTGCTCGGCGGGAGGCTTGCTTCTCCCTCTCTCATTCCCCCTGGTTGTGTTCCGTCTCTGAATGTGTTTCTCTCTGTTAAATAAAAATAAAATCTTAAAAAAATATATCTTATAACCAGAATATATAAAAAAACAACTTAATAATAAGATTGCTCAGTTGAAAATGCACAGAAGACCTGAAGAGATACTTGCTAAAGAAGATATGCCAACACCCAATAAGCACACGAAAAGATGCTCAACATCATTAGCCATTAGGGAAATGCAAGTCAAAAGCACAATGAGATAATACTTCACACCCAGTAAGATGGCTATAAATCAACACACACATGATAAGAAGTGTTGGCAAGGATGTGGAGAAATCAGAACCTCATACATTGCTGGTGAGAATGTAGCATGGTGTGACTTCTTTTGAAAACCTTTTGGCAGTTCCCTAAAAGGTTAAACAGAATAACCACATGAGTAAGATTAACTATTCACAGTCCGGTACCCCTGATGCAAATGATACATTATACATTAATTAAAAAAAAGAATAATCACATGACCCAGAATCCCACTCTTGGCCATGTACTGAAGAGAAATAAAAATGTATGCCCACAAAAAATCCTGTGCATGAATATTCATAGCAGCATTGTTCATATTAGCCAATAAAGTGGAAATAACCCAAGTGTACAACAACTGATGAATGGGTAAATTAATATAGTAATAATACACACAATAAACATTCAGTAATAAAATAAATGAAGTACTGATACAGATTGCAACATAGATGAGTCCTGGAAATATTATGCTAAGAGAAGGCAGACACAAAATTCTTTATATTGCATTATTCCATTTAAGTGAAATGGTCCAGAATAGACAGTCCAGAATAGACAATCCATAGAGACAGAAAGTAGATTAGTGATTGCCCAGGGCTGTAGTGTGGGCATTCTGGTAGAATGAAGAGTGAATGCTACCGGGTACAGGGTTCCTATTTGGGGTGATAACAATGTTCTAAAATTGATTATGGGGAGGATTTCACAACTTTGTGAATATTTTAAAAGCCATCGAGTTGCATATTTTGTGTGGTAGGTAAATTATATCTCAATAAAGCTCTAAATTTCATTTCAATTAGGTTGTAATTTGCACCGGCTACCTGGCTATGTAATGGACATTTTCATACATATTATATAATACACTCAAAAGTCAGGGGGTGCCTGGGTGGCTCATTCGGTTAAGCATCTACCTTTGGCTCAGGTCACGATCCTGGGGTCTTGGGATTCAGCCCCACAGCAGGCTCTCTGCTTATCAGGGAACCTGTTTCTCACTCTCCCTCTGCTTGAAGCTCACCATGCTTGTGCTCTCTTTCTCTTTGTCAAATAAACAAACAAACAAACAAACAAACAAACAAATAAACAAATAAATAAATAAAATCTTTAGGAAAATACACTCAAAAAAACCCCAAACGGAGCAATGCTCATCCCCATTTTGAAGATGAGGAAACTGAGGCTCAGCGTGCTGTGCCCAGTCATGCAGGTGCTGTGTGGTGAGACAGAATCAGACCCTGGTCTCTAATCTGCAGTTTGGAGGCAGCCTAAATGTGAGTTCTAGAGCCCATCTGTCTGTTGTGACCCCTCTTATAGCCTTTGTTAAATGGTTTGTCAGTTGTCACCTCTTGAGCTTCAGCTTTCTCATCCATAAAATAGTAACAATAGTAGTACTTATGATGGTTCTTGTGTGGCTTAAAACAATAAATACTCTAAAGTGCTCTCCCTAATATATAACAAATGCTCAATGGATGTTAGCTTTTAATAGCCTAAGTATAAGTATTGTCATGCTAATATGTTATATCCTTAATATACTTCATTACGTTGTGACATTTGTACCCCTGAAAACTATGTCTGAAGGACTGTGAGTTAACATTGGAAGTGTCCTAATCAGCAATTCACATTTGAAGGATCCCAGTCAAGCATCTACCCTCCTGAGTAGAGGTGGTGGGAGAACTACAGCTCACCTTTGTAAATAAAGTTTTATTGGTACATGGCCATGCCATTCATTTACATATTATATAAGGCACTTTCCTTCTCCAGTAGCAGAGGTGGGTAGTTGCAAAAGAGACCATATGTCTTGCAAAGCTAAAATACTTACTATTGGGCCCTTTATAGAAAAAGTCTGCCAGCAGAAACAGACAAGCCCTTCAAATGATACCATTTAAGTCTGTGCTCAAAAGTTTGTATTCATAAAAAAAAAAGCACTGAGTACTGTAGAGAAACATCTCTAAAATGTAAAATATGTTCTCTGCAATCAATTTGCTTACCAGGCTAGCTACGACCAAGTTGTCATGGGAGAAACCATCAAGGAGAATTCACATGCTAACCTGTGTGATGCATGGCACATAGACAATGAAACTTAAGTGCCACGTGAATGCTTGGGGCTCATGAAGGAAATATCCATGGGAAAGTATCCATGTCAGGATGGAGGTGGAGAGGAGCATGAGGAAAGAGAGGAGCTGGTGAGCAGAGAGTGAGAAATGACAATAATGAGATAGAGTAGGTATGCAGAGAGTGAAACTATGGAGGCCTCTGTGGAAGGCAGAGGTGCTTGGTCCTTGAGCACTGGAGGACATTGCTGGGAGGGAACAGGGCAGGCAGGATCTGATGGAGCCCTAGAAAGCTGTCCACAGCACCAATGGGGATAAGAAAAAGCAAAGAACAGATGAAAATCCCCTTTCTGAAAAGCAAGCCCTTGAAATGAACCACGGTCACCCCAGTTCCCAAATCCTATCTGATACTGGATGCTTAGCCTCATGGGCATTCCAGAGAAGTGCCAGGTTAAGCTTCCAACATATCTTTACTTTTGGATTTTTTGCTTGTTTATTTGTTTGTCTGTTTTAGCTTTTCAAGTGTTTGCATCTGTTCTCCCTTGGTATAAAAGTGAGACAGCAGGGGCGCCTGGGTGGCTCAGTTGGTTGAGCAACTGCCTTCGGCTCAGGTCATGATCCCGGAGACCCGGGATCGAGCCCCACATCGGGCTCCCTGCTCAGTGGGAGGCCTGCTTCTCTCTCTCTCACTCCCCCTGCTTGTGTTCCCTCTCTGGCTGTGTTTCTCTCTGTCAAATAAATAAAATCTTTAAAAAAAAAAAAAGAAAAAAAAAATCTTAAAAAAAAAAAAAAAAAAAAAAAAAAAAAAAAGTGAGACAGCAGAACATGACCTGGAAGCCGAATCCTACCAAGGACTTGCTCTGCGGCCGTGCACAGATTAGTTACTTCTCTGAATCTCACTTAGGTCATCTGTAAACACCAGCTGGAAACACCGGCCTCTGTGTGGAAGCAGGGTCAGCTACAGACTTGGCGCTCTGTAATGGTCGTTCAGAAAAGTTTGTGGAAAAGTTGACTGATGACTCTGGGCTGGAAGAATGAGTAGTGGTGGTGCAGAGCTGGAAGCTGAGGGTTTGAGGAGGAAAGCTGTATTTTGAGTGAAGAGAAGGTACCATGCTTCGTGCCTTGAGTGGAGGTTCCCTGAGTGCAGCTGGGGAGAGACCCGGGTGGAATGCCCTCAGACAGCCCTCTCCCTGCTAGAGTGGTTGACTTGGGCTTTGCATAGAGGGGAGGTTTGGAAGGCATTTCACGGTGGTGACTTTCTCATCGTGATGCACCCCGTCCTCCTCAGTGCTGGGAAGCCTGATCCTGATTAGACTTCTCATGGGTGGTCCATCTTCCAAGGCCTTGGGGCTCCTTTCTCTTTAGTGGTGGATGATATTGGCAGGCTTGGTTTTTTCCAACCATGAGAAGCCACATGGGGTAGAAATTTGAGAGTGGCTTTTCTTCACTGTACAGTCAGCATCAACGGCCTTTCTGTTTACCACAATGGACAATAACTCCCCCCACAATGGCCGTGTCTCTGCCGACCCCGGCTGCCTTTCTAACCTGGTCCAGGGAAACTGTGCAGCTTGTGCCGTTCCTGCAGCATCCCTCACTCACACGTACTCCCTGAGGTCAGCCAATGAACGTGGCTGGAGTACTGTTGTTTCACGCAAACAATAAAGGTTCCTCCTGTAAAAACATTCAACAACTACTTGGGGGTGCATAACATGGTGAAAAGAGAGTAGGCTTCAAAGCTTCATACACTTAGGCATAATTCCAGGCTGTGCCACTGAGAATGGAGATAATAGCTCTGTGATCTTGGGCAAGTTACTTGCCTATTCTGAGGCTTATTTTCTTACCTATAAAAATCTACCTTCTCCCTCTCTCACTCCCCCTGCTTGTGTTCCCTCTCTGGCTGTGTTTCTCTCTGTCAAATAAATAAAATCTTTAAAAAAATAAAAAAATAAAAAAAATAAATAGGGGCGCCTGGGTGGCTCAGTTGGTTAAGCGACTGCCTTCGGCTCAGGTCATGATCCTGGAGACCCGTGATCGAGTCCCACATCGGGCTCCCTGCTCGGCGGGAAGCCTGCTTCTCCCTCTCTCACTCCCCCTGCTTGTGTTCCCTCTCTGGCTGTGTTTCTCTCTGTCAAAGAAATAAAATCTTTAAAAAAAAAATAAAAAAATAAAAAAAAATCTACCATATGGGGGTCAATAGGAGGATGAAAGAAAATGTATGTAAAACACCTGCTATGGGACCTAGCGCATATAAATGTTTGATCATAGTTGCTATTATAAAGACAAAAATTATTATCTATATAAATGTGATAACTTGTGAATTGCTCATTTTTTCTTCCCTGGTGAATGTAGGACCAACATACACTTTTTGTCACCTCCATCAGCCAAGACAGGAGTCTGGGATTGCAACACACCTTGGCATTCACATGAGGTTGTTTGAACCGCACTCCCCCATTTTATTCTGGAACTTGAAATCCTTTCTTGGGATTTCAAGAGATTTCTTTTCTGGAAGCCATTGAAATAGGCTTTTGTTTTCTGATATTACTGAGTTTTAAAGCCTGGAAGAAATTTAGGTCACCTGGCCCAATTTCTGCTTTTGAGGAGGGGGGACCAGAAATGGTAAATGAGTAGCCAGTGGAAGGTGAGCAGGAAATCATACTCATGGCTAAATTTATTCAGTATTTACTATGTGCCAGGATATGTTTGAAACATTTGGCTTGAATGATCTTATTTAATCTTCATAAAGCATGTCTTCATTGTGCTGATGAGGAAATGAGGACACCTGCCTCCATGCACCTTCATGGAAAGGACCTGTAGATGTTCAAGACATGCATGCAAATCAATGAAAGCAGCTGTCAGTATTTTACTCTTATGCTTAGTCCTCTTGCTCCATCAACTGGACTGTGGGTCTTGAGCAGGCGCACAAGAAGTGGTAATTTGCATGTTTCCTGGTAGCCTTGCCAGAACCGTATTGTGATTGGCAATCAAACAGCCGAGGGAGGAAACATAGCCAGATACTTACTTAAGATCCATGTTGGCTGTGAAAACCACACAGCCTGATTCTCACCTCCATTCATAAAGTAGATGGAAGGGAATTATAGAAAGAATTTTGAATTTTAGTCCTCATGACTGGAGTTAGCCTTGGAACCCTTTCTGGTCCCATACTCTGCAGCACCTCATCGGCAATCTCTTACTCAAAGCTTGCACAGCAGGAAACAAAAATAAATCTTTATTTGGTGATGCTCCTGTTTTACAATCAAAGGTTGGTTGTCTGTATGTCCTTGATAGAAAATCATTTTTGGTGATGATGGGTCATAAGCTCAAGAGGAAATTGCTTCAGAAGTGCAGATACTTAATAAATCGTCTGGGGGTCAGATAGAGGTTTCCTCGTCCTAGAGTGAGTCTGGGGGTGGGGGATGGTCTGCACAGTCTCCTTCAGGGACTAGCGGTAAAATACCAGTCTACCTTGGGTTTACCAGGGCCAGCAGCAAGAGTTACTGCCTCCAGCTCTCAATGTGCAATTTTGTTGCTATGAAAAATGATTGTCCCTGATATGATCTGATTAGGGTACCCTAGTTCTGTGTCCTTGTAGTAATGAGTTACTTCTTTCAAAGCATAATGGTAATTTTAATGACAACCTTTAAGCAATTCACACAATACTTTTCATCTGCAAACTTTCAAGGTTTGCAGCCTGAAGAACCATTACAACTTTAACAGCTTCAGGTGAGAATTCTGGTTTGTGAATTAGTTTCCATAATAGCCTCAGTAGATGGTTGTCTTGCCCCACGCATGAATTTTCAGATTGCTTACACAAGACAGGACACATGGGTATTTCTACAGAGGCTGTTTAAGGCCTTCATTGTACTTGCCACTTTTTTACAATGATATGAGCATTCTGATACTTGTGTTTATTTTATATTCCCTCCATCAAGCCATGTGCTCTATGAGGGCAGGGACAATGTCAATTTTGTGTATCTCTATATTCCCAGGATCTAGGATGCTCCCAGAGTGAGCAGTAGATAAACATTAGCACCTGAGTGAACTTGACTTATGAATAAATAAACTCTAATTCCAAGTTATGGTGGATACGCTGTGTTGTCTGTGCTTGAAATGGCCAAACTTTTCCCTCTTCTTGTAAGGATGGAATCCTCTTTGCAGAAGTGGGTGTACAATGTTCTACAGTTACATCCATTTAAGATATGGGTTACAAATTAATTTGGATTGGAATTGAAAAAGAACTTTTTCATATTCTTAATATTTTAATAATCCCTCAAAGTTGTTCCTTCCAGTTGTGTTGGGCCCCAGGAGCCCTGGCCCTGTGGACTCAGAGTGACTTCACTGCTTGTCCCTGAATCTTCTCAGTTTCATCTTCAATTTCTACACACTCATATTACTAGTAGATTTCTCTCAGTAAAGATGAGCTCTAAGTTATATGCATGCAACTATGGTGGACCAAGACATGCTTTCCTGGTAAAAATTAGAAATTTCACCAACATCTTTCTTTTGCCACATCAGTATTTCAATATTTTCTCAAGTTCAGAGGAGTAAAACCCATTAATATTATTGAGAATGGACTTTAATGTACATTTAATAATATGATTATTAACGTCATAAAAATATATAAACTCATACCAGTTTCCTTCTGTTCACATTTGTTTGGATGAAAAATTATATACCCAAGATTTCAAACTGGTGGCCTATAGTTTGAATTTTACTTCAGATGTGTTTTGTTTAGCTGGCAGAGTGCTTAAAAAAATATGAGTCAATATTTAAAAATGGAGAGATTTTTCATAATAATCTGGGTTTGTGGGAAATCAATATACCCTGTCTGTCCACAACTGGCTGCAGTTGAGTGTGGCTTTTCATAGGTTGGGTCTGTTGCATTTTGTGGGTCCACTTCTGCCCTCGTTGCTCTCTCTGTGTCTACGGTTAAATTTCTGGAAGTGTGGGACTACAGGGATGAGTTGCTTTCTTTTTTTCAAATTTTAATTAATGTTGTTTCAATTTTTTGTTAAAACAATGAATAGGGGGCGCCTGGGTGGCTCAGTTGGTTGAGCGACTGCCTTCGGCTCAGGTCATGATCCCGGAGACCCGGGATCGAGCCCCACATCGGGCTCCCTGCTCGGCGGGAAGCCTGCTTCTCCCTCTCTCACTCCCCCTGCTTGTGTTCCCTCTCTGGCTGTGTTTCTCTCTGTCAAATAAATAAAATATTTAAAAAAACAAAACAAAACAAAAAAAACAATGAATAGGAAACAATAGCTTTTGAGGAACTTACGCTATTGGTTTAAGAATTGATCTATATATGTATATTCTTCCTAGTCAAATGGTGCTTCCAGAACTACTAAACATTTTAGAACAGAAAAGGAAGAACAGAAGTGAAATGATAGCAATTGAGATTGCCGAAGGCTTTCTTGATCATCTCTTCGTTAGCTAGTTGAGTTATTCTGTGTTTGACTTGTGGTTTCTAGTCTTACCAGATGTAAGAATGCCCTGGAGTGAAGAGGCGGGGAAGCAGCCATGTTACAAACATCTCCTTTTTCATCTGGGGGAGGATGAGCCGTCAGTGTGCTGGGACTCCTCTTGTGTCCTCTGTGGGATTGTTTTGCTGGAGTTGCATCTGTGTCTGAGATAGATGTGGAATGACGATAAACTAGCTTCCATGGAAGTGATGTTAAAATTCACAATCGACTCAGGGAACGCTGGGAAAATCATTTCATCAACAGAACAAAACTGCTATCATTTGAGGTTTTGATGTATTCAAAGTCAATAAGCTTCATGCACAAGGAGTACTCAACTAAAACCTTCTGAACAGTGAAGGAAATCATCAACCGAACAAAAAGGCAACCAATTGAATGGTGGAAGATATTTGTAATTAATATATCTGACAAAGGATTAACACTCAAAACATTAAAAAATCACATGACTCGCTATTTAAAAGATGAAATGAGCAGAGGATCAAATGAAAACCACAATGAGAAATCATCTCACACCTGTCAGAATGGCTATTATCAAAAAGGACAAAAAATAACAAATGTTGGTAAGGATGTGGAGAAAAGGGAACCTTGGGATGCTGTTAGTGAGAATGTAAATTGGTGCAGGCACCCTGAAAAATGGTATGAAGTTTCCTTTAAAACTTAAAATGGAACTACCATATGATCTAGCAATTCCATTTCTGGGTATTTATCCAAAGAAAATGAAAACACTAATTTGAAAAGATACATGCACCCTTATGTTCACTGCAGCATCATTTACAATACCCAAGATATGGAAACAACCTAAGCATTCATCTATTGATGAATGGATAAAGATGATGTGATACTTGCACACAAGAATATTACTCAGCCATAAAAAAGAACGAAATCTTGCCATTTGTGACAATGTGGATAAAAATAGAGTGTATTATGTTGAATGAAATAAGTCTAACAGAGAAAGAGAAATACCATATGATTTTACTTATATGTAGACTCTAAAAAAGCAAAATGAATGAACAAAAACCCCAAACAGCAAGACTCACAAATACTGAAAACAAGGTGGTGGTTTCCAGGTGGGGGATGGGCAAAATAAGTGGAGGGGATTAAGAGATACAATCTTCCAGTTATAAAATAAATAAGACATGGGGATGTAAAGTACAGCATTAGGAATATAGTCAATAATATTGTAAAATTTTTCTATGGCAACAGATGGTAGCCAGACTTAGAGTGGTGATCATTTCAAAAGGTATATAAATATCAAATCATTATGTTCTACACTTGAAACTATTATAATATTACATTTTAATTATACCTTTAAAAAGTGCCCTGTTGGGGCGCCTGGGTGGCTCAGTTGGTTAAGCCACTGCCTTCAGCTCAGGTCATGATCCCAGAGACCCGGGATCGAGCCCCGCATCAGGCTCTGTGCTTGGCAGGAAGCCTGCTTCTCCCTCTCTCACTCCCTCTGCTTGTGTTCCCTCTCTAGCTGTGTTTCTCTCTGTCAAATAAATAAATAAAATATTTTTTAAAATCTTAAAAAAGTGCCCTGTTGTCTTGTGTAAGTATCCCATCCTTTCACTTGCTGTAAGTGTGGATCCTACCCTGTTGGCATCCACCCTGTGAAGCGTCACCTTCACTGTATTGTACAAATCTGTAGCAAAATGGACTGTTTCTTTAGGTAGATTTTACTGGGAATACACTTATTTGGGCAATAAGATCTTTGGTGATAGGAGCTAACATCATTCAGTGATAGAAGCTAAAGACACAAAAAAATTAATTAGGGGAATACAATGTGGCTACAGAGAAGCATGCTTTCCTTAAAGATCTATAAAACTTCTTAAAAAGTGTTGAGTTAATTACAAGTTTTGATTTTTTTATGCCAAGAGACCAGCGTTTCTCCACGCCTGTCAATCTGTATGATATCTTGCGGCAAATAATTCCTCGTTGTGGGGCTGGCCTATGTACACTGGGTATTTTGCAGTATCCCTGGCCTCTACCTGCTAGACAACAGTAGCAACTACCCTTCCCTGCACAATGACAACCAAAACTTTTTTTGAGATTTTATTTATTTGTCAGAGAGAGAGCACAGCAAGGGGGAGCAGGAGGCAGAGGGATAAGCAAGCTCTTCACTGACCAAAGAGCCCAACTTGGAACCATATCCCTGACCTGAGCCGAAGGCAGGCCCTTAACCGACTAAGTCACCCAGGCATCCCAACAACTGAAACTATCTTCAAAGATGGTCACTGTGCCCTGGGGCTCCAAATGGTCCCTGGTTAAGAACTACTGCTGTAGACCTCCTAAGACCTCTGAATTTTGCCAGAGGGTTCAGATTTTGTCTTCAAAGATTTCAGAAAGGACTCCTGAGTTGGGAAAAGTGTGCTCCCTTTCTGGATGCATGAAAGGCAACAGACAACTTCCAAAATCCCCACACAGAGGCTGATTTCCTCTTCTGTCCCTTTAGTGGTCTGCCCTATGGCCTCAGATGGGTTACTTCATCTGTGTTAGCCTCATGCCCTTTTTATTAAAATAGCAGGAGGCCTGTTTTTGAAGGCTAACTGAGGATTAAATGAGATGATCTATGTGAAAGGGCTGCTATATAGTAGATGCTTGGGCTCCTGTCATACTGTTCCTTATACAGCCCCAGTCAACTTCCCCACAGGATCCTCTGTTTTCTCTAAAGCACAACAGTTAGAACAACAGGGTCCTGTCTCCACTTGGAGGCAGTCAACTTTCCTGGGACCTTGGTACTTGGTTCGCCCTGCAGCGCTCCTCTCCTCAAGCCCGAGAGGATTTGTTTGTTATTTTCTAAAAGGGTAGAGTGAGGACTGCTGCCCGGGATCACCTGAATGGTCACCATGATGACTCAGAACTTAGCCCCACTGGCTGCTGGGCAGAGATGATGCTTGTTGTTATACCCCCCACGCCCTCCCAAGATTGCCATTTTATAATGCAGCTCGATGGTTTCTGCCTCTACACATAAATAAAGTATATTTACTTTTCTGATTCTTGTAAGAAAACCCAAAGCCACAAGATTGTGTTTGAAGTTCCAAAACTGATGACTTGAGGTTTCCCTCCCATAGCGCATTCCCTTTGGACCACATAGACACAGGCAGCTACAGAGATCGCTGCACTATTCTTGGCAGGTTCCTAAGGATGAGAGCCAGCAGCCCAAGGGGAAACGCCAGGCTGCAAAGGTCCTGGTACTTCCTCTGCCAGTGCTGGAAACTTCTGTAAGCCTTCAGAGATGGAATTACTTTTGTGATGTGCCTTCACCTGCAGTAGGCGACACCAGGTTTTGGAATTCCTTGACATCATGGTCCTCTCCTCTCTTTCTAGATTTTGAATTTTGCTTGATAACAGTTCAAGCAGAATTTTTTTTACCTGTTTCTACATACTAAAAGAGCAGTTTGCGTGCACATGTGTGTTTTTTTAAGGAAATTTGCAGTTTTTTTCCTCAAGAGCTCTAAGGTCTTATCAGGGAGTGGATAAGAACAAAAAGGAAATAACCAACCAGAAAGTTAGAGAAAATTTTGCTTAGTATCAGTGCATATCAAAATTATAATGAAGATGTTAAATTCATTCTCACATGCATGCTTGCATACATGTAGACTATCTCTGAGACACACAGAGACTGAAGACTGACTGCTTCTGCCACAGAGGGGCGGTGGAAGGAGGGAGGTTTCATTTTCTGCCTCTAAACTAGTGGCCCTACTGCACATGTGATGTACATGTGGTTGTTAAAAAATAGAATAAAATTTAAAATATAAAACAACAAATCAAAAAACTAAAAATTGAGTCAAAAGCATTCCACAATGAGAACGGGAAAAAAGAAAGGTTGAGGCAGCTTGCAGAGATATATTTAACAGAAGAGAGGAAGTCAGGAGTAAGGGAAGGGCCAGCAGGCAAGAGGCTTGCCAAGGAGAGCTCTAGAGTCATGGTAGGGTGAGGGCTGGGGGCTGAGTTCAGAGTTTTCTGTGACCAGAGCCAAGAGTGAGATATGATCACTTACATGATTTGAAGTTCATAGGTTAGAAGCAAATGGGTGATTATGGGATGCCTAGAAGGAACAGAATGTGCCCTTAACAACCCTCCCAGTGAATATACCCGTGAGAATCAAATCACTGCTCACTCTAAGGTCCCCCATTGTGAGCTTCAGGCTAATACCCTAGTGCCACTCACGGGGGCAACTTGATGGGGGTCCCACGTTCTTTCCTAAATCCTTAGATCTCAGCTGGGCTGGTGTACTTAGGATAGAATGTAGGTCAGATGGACTGCATATCTTGGGTAATCTCTCATGAATGTTATTTCTTAAAAACGAGCTTTTGATAAGACTTGAGTAGCAGAGATTAAGGTTTGATTCTCTGGCAAGAGCCTTGGTGCAGACCCTACATTGCCCGTGGGGGCAGATCAAGCCACCTGGACAGTCAGCCACAGGCCACGTCAACTCTCTGCACAGAGCCACGTGAGATGATTGGATTTTCCCTCATGTGGAGTAGTACAAAGTAAAAAGCACTCAGTTTTTTAACCTGTCAAAGGCAGGCCTCGGAAGACTCCTGACAACATGAAAAAAACCATGTTGTGCTTTTTATCCCTGAAAGGCAGACAGTGAGCCTAATGCAGGGAGCCTCGATGGTGAGCTGTGTTTACACAATCAAATCTCCTTCTACCACAAGTCCTTGCCTCCATCAATATTTTGACTGAGCAAAGCCCACTCCATATCAGTTAATCAGTATCATATCCTGCCTTCCCACGTTGCTGTCAGTCTTGTGTTCCTGAGATGGGTGTTAGCATGAATCTCAGATGGATGGCTACTGCGCTCCCAGAACCCCAGGAAGAGGCAGGCGTGTTGCTGGATGTTCACCCCCCACAGGCTGTGGACTCAGTGTGGCCTTCACAGCACACGGGATTCCACCAGCTCTGAGGGTGCTTACGTGCCACAGGGAAGCTGAAGAATTTAATCAATTTTCATAGCCATTTACTGCTTCATATATTACAAAGCAAAATAGATTATGTCTTAATTACACGCTCTTCATTCTAAAGGGCTCTGCTCATCTGCGGTGACCACTAGCAGTTAAATCTATGGAAAACATGTGTCTCATTGCAGAGGTTAATAATGTGTTGGCGATTTTTCCAGGAGCCGAGAAGGTTTCTGTAATCATGGACAATTGCTACATTGGCTTGAAAAGAGTGACGGGCTGAGTCACTTGACTGTAAACAGGTTGTGGGGAATGTCTGGACGGTCTTGAGTTTCTCATGGTGCTCAGGGTGGAAGTGTAGGGAGGGAGGCTCCCGGGGTTTCAGTCCCCAGTCAAGGGCAGAGGAGCTGGGGTCCCTGCCGAGCCACGGCCAGAGTGCAGGACTCTCCCACAGGCCCTGACTTTTCCCCTCTCTGAGGAAATGCAGCAGACATTTAAATATTTCCAAACCAAACAAGACACCCTGAAGGATTCTCCTCCTGTGGCCCCATCATCTGCCTCAAGCCGGATTTGAGAATATCAAACAAGGCAGTCATAGAGGCAGTACCGTGGCTCAGAAGAGGACTGGCAGGAAGACAGGACAACAAAGCTCACCCCGTGCTGAGCTTCTGCCCCGAGATGCAGGGGCTGCTTTTAAACACTGCAGAGGCAAGAATGCAGGGTGGTCTTCAAGGCACAGTCGGATAAGGGTCCTGATCTCCCACCCTTCCTCCAGGGTCCAAAATAACAAGCCAGGGTGGCCTTGAGGGTTTGAACAAGCCTATCAGGTTCTTCCCCGCGCCCCCCCAACACACACACACACACACACACACACACACACACACACACACACTCAGGGCTTCTGTGCCTTTTTCACAGAACGTAGCCCTGGTGTTCTGGTTCCTTCTAAAAAGCCTCCTCCTGCTCTCTCCTGCCCCCAACAGTTAAATCAGATTTCACATTTTCATCTGGGCTTTGACATTAAAGGAAATAAAAGTCCTAGAACCAAACCTTCTGCTCCTCTTGCAGTCGCCTCTTGTTTCATGAGAATTGAGCCTGCTTTGAAATTCTGAAAAGCCTCATCTAATGTCAGCACTGAACTTGGAGGGGAAAAAAAAATGAAAGTTGTAACTTTGGTCTTGTTCTGCACGTAATTGTTAATAGAATCGTGGTTTCTTTCTTTCTTTTGTAATCTTGTTTTCCAAATTAAAATCCCTCAATGACTCAGCCTCTGCTATGGTCTGAAAAACAAAGAGCCATCAGGAGAGCCAGTCTGAGAGAAGATCTGGGCTTCAGAAAGCAGATGAAAGGGCAGGAAACTGCTAGGTTCCCTCTCCCAGGGCTTCCTCTGAGGGCAGGTCTTGTGTCCCCCAAGCATTTAGGGGACCTTTCAGTTCCCTGGAGGAGATGTCAGGGGCAATGAGCCTGTGGGAATAGACTTTGAATCTTTACATTGAAGGCTGGCTCTCCTCTACTCCATGCTTCCCTGAAGTCCCTTTTCAGACTGGAACACAAATCCCAAGTCGCCTGTCACCGGGACTGGGAATCTTACTTTCTTTTGGGCAGAACCAAGTTATTATCCAGGGTGGGAAGACTACTCAGTGCGGGATCCCAAAGAACCATGCTTCCGTCAATGGTGGGCGATCTAGAGGCTGTCTTGGTGCGGTGGGTTCTCACCTGGGCCCTTAAAGGGTAGGAGTCCTGGATGTCCTGCTGCCTTTGCCTGTCCTCCTCAGGGGTCTGTTTCTTCAGGGGTCTGTGGGATGAGGATGGGAAATGTCCACTATGGTGTGGGCTGTGCCTCGTGTGATTTATACACTTCCTGGACAAATACCCTGACATCTCATGAATTGCTAGGGTAGACATTATGGGCACCCTGGAATGCTGGGCATCCCTACCCTTCAACAAACTTCCCCCACTGTAGCTGCCATCTCGTCCTTTCCCAATTGCCCAATTCAGACATGTGTGGTCAGATAGATTTCGGTTGGGTTTCAGCCCTCCCAGTTGCTAGCTGTGTACTGGTGAATGAGTTTGCTCACCTAGGAAATGGATTCAGTAATAAGACAAACCCTATAAGACTATTTTAAGGATTTATAGATTATGCATGCTGGTTAGCAGAGAACCTGAGTATCCAGGAACCCTACACAGAGCTGTTCTTCTAACATCCAAGGTTCATAATAATGTGTTAATAATACTAGCTCTTCCCCAGTTCAAAAAGAGGGGGAAATCTTTTTGCTGGTCTTTTTTCTCTTTTGGGAGGTGTGATCCTTGCAGAGCCCATGTCTGCTATGGTTTCAGGGCCTACTCCAGCCCTTCCCAGGGGATTGTGGAGTAGTAATTAGGAGACTTTGCCTGAAAGAATATAGACTAGTCAGGGGCTAAGGCTTTCCTATGTGCCCACTTTAGAATGCTTTCCAGCTGAAGGAAACAAGGTCTAGCTTTCAGGCCACTCAACGCTCAAGGGCTTTGATGGAAGGACTTCAATGATCCAGCTACCATGAGCATTCTTCAGAAAGCTTGTTTATTCTACATTATCTTGGACAATGGAGAAGGCCCTGGGTTGAGGACCTTAATAAATCAAGTGTATTCTGTCTAGTTGTGAGCTTGGTTTATAATTGTTATGGGTTGAATTGTGTTTCCACAAAAAAGACATATTAGAGCTCTAACTCTCAGTGACCTTATATGGAGATAGGGTCTTTACAGAGGTCATCAAGTTAAAGTGAGGTCATTAGGATGGGTTCAAATCCAATATGACTGGTGTCCTTATATAAAGGGAAAATCTGGGCATGGAGACAGACACAGAGAAGACGACATGAAGACACAGGAGGAGATGGTCCTCTACAAACCAAGGAGAGAGGCTTCAGAAGAAACCAGGGCTGCCAACACCTTGATTTTGGACTTTTGGCTTCTGAGACTGAAAGAAAAGAAAAAAACAAAACTCCTGTGGTTTAAATCACCCCATTTTATGGCAGCCTTAGCAAAATTACACTTCTAACTGTCCTGTGCTTCGACTCCTTCATCTGCATACACTGATAACAGCAACCTTTCTCCTTCCTCTGCCTAGGACTTCCTGGGACCTGGTTTATACATAAAATGACATCAGACTTTTTGCAGCTTTACCATGTCCTGCTTCTACAACTGAGGAACTGTATTTGAGCACTGCATTGTGTCAGGAACTAATTACTCTGTAGCCCTTGATCTTCCCATCAAATTTTTAAGGTTGATGTCAGTAACCCTGCTGGGCAGTTTAGGAAACTGAGGCACCACCCCTGAAGGAATGCAGTGAGTGGCAGGACTAAGATTTCAGAAAAGCCAGCTCTGCCTGTCTCTAATATCTCTGCTCACTCAACAGGGGGTGCTGCTTGGCAGAGACTCATGGGAGTTGGGTGGGGAGACATTTTCTTGAGTGTATCTACTCTCTTCAAGAGATATTTTCAGGGCACAATAAAGGACAGGGTTTCTTCTCTACAGCTGGGAGTGGACTGTTCATGGGCATTCATTTGCTACTTCTCTGTTAGTGAGGACTCAAAGCTAGTGCATCACGCTTAATGTGTTCCTGGCTCAGAAATTCATTCATTAGGTGATTCACATCTACATTGAGGATTTCCTGCTTGGCACCTGTCTGGTTTCTTTAGGGACCTGGGATTGGCCTGTAAAGAAGGGATCATCCAGAAGGAAGAGGGTATGTCTGTTGCCCACCACATCTGTTCTTATTGCAAGGGCACATCCGGTGTTCAGCGGCTGACAGAAGCAGAGCCCCCTGGGACCTCGTCACTTGGAGGAGCAGCCAAAGCACTCCCAGAGAGCCATGCCACTTGTAGCCAGCCATACATTGTTGTGGTACTGCTCTGGGAAGCACTGTGCATATCTTGGACAACTTTGTACTCTGACCTGCTTCCAGCCAGTAGTCTTGTCTATGGCGGGGGCAGGACTGAGTTTCTCTGAAAACAAAAGTAACCATTTATTTTAAAACCTACTGTTCTTTACACTTCTGGAATTGCAGTGAATTTGGAGATTTGGAAGATGACAGGTGTGACAAAATGTCAGCTTTTACTTACTTGGCACTAAAGTCCAATGGAATAGAAGATTGTGTGTCTGAGTGTGTTGTGTATATGTGTGTCTGTGAGTGCCTCTGTTTGTGTGCATGTCTGCCTGCGCGTGTTTCTTTTTTTTTTCTTTAAGCAATGGCTCTGATGCTTTTGGTTTTTTCCCCAGTCACAAGGCAGGATGTCTCCTACCTGACAATATTTCTGGGGCTGGGACCCTGTATCATTACCAACACTACAACCATCCAATTAGAATATTGACAACTGTCCCGTGGGAAGCATCACCACAATATGTCACTATGCTTAAGACATCTGGGTGAAAAACACAGGGACCTGGTGTCTCCCCCGCAACCAATGCTCATGTCCTTTCACTCTGTGCCTTCCCTTAACTCAACTTTTTTCCTGGGAAAGAACCTTGGTAAGTTACACCTAGTGGCCATGCTGGGCTGTACCTTCCTTCCCTGTAGGTCTGCCCTGAACATAAAGGGAGACTCTGAGGGCAGACTGCCATTGAGCCCAGCCTGTAGGAAGATGGGGCTGGGGCTTCACCTGCGCAGCTTTCAAAGCTCCTGACCTTTCAGGTCCACCAGAGATTCTGTGTGACTCTGTGGAGCAAGGTTGGGCATCACCAGCTAAAGGAAGGCAGAGAAGTGATTTGCCAAAGCTGTCCAGGTGGCAGGCCAAGGTGTAGGACACATGCTTTACTGACAGAGAAACTAGTGTGGACACCAGCTAAACACCTGGGGTAGAGTTTTCTCATCTGCAAACCAGCAAGCTTGTGTTGATCACACCTTCCTCAAAAGATTTCTGTAGAACATAAACAAGGTAGTGTGAGTTTGTGGTTGTCAGTCTTGGCATGAGTGGTAGAAGCACTGTAGGAAACTTTTAAGAGCATTGAGGCCCAGGACCCCTCCAAGGAGCCAACTCAGCTGGCTAGGTGGGCAATGGAATGGCCATGGGGGTTTTCAAAGCTCCCTGTGTCCCTCTACCATGCACTTGGGCAGGGATGCCCTGTAGGGTGTGCAAATGCCTCTTCAAGTAACTGTGGACCCTCAAAATGGGAGCATGTTAACTGATTGATATCTTTGGAATCCCTATTCAGAAACCAAGCACTGGCCTAGTTATCTTATATTTCAATCTAGTAAAGCAATTCTTTGCTAATAGGAGTTTCTTTCCTTCATCTTGAAGACCAGCCATTGGCCTAGATCATCCTGCAGCTCATCCACTCACCCCGCTCCTCCCCTGCCATGATTTACTATTGCCTCTGTCTGCTCAGTGCTGAGGTAAACAGATGAAGTCAGGGGAGCCTGGATGACATGAGGTCGTGGAGACAGAGCCGAGCATGAGGCTCTACACATGGACAAGGACTTCCAGTGGAGGGGACACATACCAGCTGCCTCATGAGCTCACTGCCAGACACTGGGCCTGGGCTGAGCCTCCATCTCCTTTACAATAAAACAAAGTGAGGGTGACAAAGACCATAGGAAGGGCACACGGGGAAGTGCTTAGGAAATGGGAATGGCAGGCCACATAAAGTCCAAATGATATTAGCCAGAACCCCCAGTGATGAGGGGTTAATTATTTTCTCTGCACGTGAGGGACTGCTTTCAGGGAGTGGGCGATGAAATGGCAGCCCCAACGACGAAGGAGAGGGAGGGGGCGGAGGTCTTCCTCTCCCTACACACTCTGGAACCCAACTCAATTTAGTTCAAAGCAGTCTGGGATGCTGGAGGTGCTCTGTCCGTTACTGCAGGTGGCATGGTGCGTTCTGGGGGACCAAGCCACTGCCTGGCTCTGGCAGAGGCTCCTTGGCTCTCTTTCCATCTGTAGGACAGCAGCTCCCAAGCTGGAAGAACAGGATGTGATCCCTCTGGAGGGAATGTTGTCAGGGACACAGCCTCCATGCTGCCCCCAGTCCTCCCCTCTCCCTTTTCTGCACACACTTATACCAAGAGGACCGATAAATCGGCACTGGGATGGACATGTCCCCTAGGAACGGGAGAGCTGAATATGTATCAGCCAGCTTGCAGTGGACTCAGGGCATTCTGAACTCCAAAAAAACTCCCAGGACTTCCATTTTTTTCCTAAGTGATCTAAACACCCATGTGCTGTGGCCCTCTCTCGTCCAACGTCTACATCTGTAGTGTTTTTCCTTGCTCAGATAGTGTTTCACAGAGGCAGGTTTAGTAAAATGTATTTCCGTTCTGATAAAATATATTAAAATATATTTCCATTCTAAATAAGTTGGTGCCTGTTTTGAATTAATCACCATGATGCACAGTAATTAGGTATATGTGAATCCACCAGATAGTTCTTCCTTTGCGATAGATGTGCTAATTCCATTTCATACTATACAGCAGCATATCTGTACGATGCAGTTGAAAATTTTTCCCAGAAATCAGACTTCCACTTTCTAAAATGTAACTCAAAATTATTCTCTTTAAATTCTCTAAAAGTTGCGGTAGCTCTTCAGAAAACTTGAGCATGCACAACTAGAGAATTCACTTACTTCCCCCAGAATCCAGGCAGAAGCCAAGTAAAACAAGTACGTGGGCCTTTCAGTCACTGTCTTGGCATTGCAGACTTGGACAGATAGTAGCTGCCTCCAGTGTTGGGAGTCCAGCTTCAAAGGCTGCTTTGCTAGCTTTGGGACAGGGACTCACGAAATATTTTTCAGAGATTCCTGCTCTCCAGATCTCTCTCTTTCTCTCTCCTGTCTCTGTTACCTCCCCTCCCCCTCTCTTTCCCTCCCTCTCTCCTCCTCCCCCTTCTCACCTTCCTATTTTCTCCCTCTCCCTCCTTCTCTCTCCCTCTGTCTCTCTCTTCTCTCTGCCCGCTCCTTATGGTTCTGCCTGACCTATTTATATTTAGGAATCACTATTTCTATATGTGGAGACTACAGCTTCTTTTATTTGCCTTCTCTATGTTCTACCCTTAAAAAATTTTATAACTGAGGCACCTGGGTGGCTCAGAGAGTTAAACCTCTGCCTTCAGCCGGATCATGATCTCAGGGTCCAGGGATGAGTCCCACATCAGGCTCTCTGCTCAGCAGGGAGCCTGCTTCCCCCACTTCTCTGCCTGCCTCTCTGCCTATCAGATCTCTCTGTCAAATAAATAAATAAAATCTTTTAAAAAATTTTTATAACTAATAAAGGATTTCTCTTCCTGCTTGCTCCAGTCACCACCTCTTTCCATCTGAAGAATCCAACATCGTGCTGTGTGTAGTACCAAGCTTATTGCTCTACTGAGGCAGGTAGACCTTAATGATCCCACCTAACTTGTCTTTGCAGTTTACTAGAATAAAACAAAAGGCCTTATCATTTTAGGTAAAAATGGGCAGGCTCTATTTTCAGGTGCAGGACTCCAAGTTAGGTGTTGTATTTTCCCAGTATCCAATCACAGAAGTATTGGGTGAACAACTATTTAAAAAAACAAAACAACTTTTAGATCTTTCTTTAACTAAATAATGGACTAGCCTCAACACCCACACATCTGAACCTATATCTGTAATTCAGACTGGTTTTTTTTTTTTTTTTAAGATTTTATTTATTTGACAGAGAGAAACACAGCCAGAGAGGGAACACAAGCAGGGGGAGTGAGAGAGGGAGAAGCAGGCTTCCTGCCAAGCAGGCAGCCCGATGTGGGGCTCAATTCTGGGTCTCCAGGATCATGACCTGAGCCGAAGGCAGTCGTTTAACCAACTGAGCCACCCAGGAGCCCAGACTGTTTTTGGTTTTCAAAGTGTGGTCCTGGACCGACATCATTAGCATCACCCGAGAATTTCTTAGGAATATAACCGTTTGAGCCCTTCTCCAGACAGAGTCAGAACCTGGAGATGGACCCAGCAGCCTGGTTACGAAGCCCTTCAAGTTATTCTGATTCAGAGTGAAGACTGCCATTGTACTTGTGTCTGTAGTGTTGATGGAAATTCTTATATGTGATGTCGACTTTAAAAGAAGTGAAATGGGGGCACCCGGGGTTGGCTCAGTCCGTAAAGCACGGGACTCTTGATCTCAGAGTCATGAATTCAAGCCCCACAATGGGCACAGAGCTTACTTTAAAAAAGAAAGATGTGAAATTAACCAAAATCAGAACCCCTGATAGTCATGACCTACTACACATCTGTAAATAGGATCAACATCCCCACATTATAGGGATACGGAAAAGCACCATAAAATGGGCCAAGCTCTTACACAGCTTCAAGCAACCATGAATTACTGCATGCTGGCGTCTCCTTGAGTCACCAGGGGGCGCACTAACCTTTGCAAAGCGATCATCCGGAGAGACTCAGCGTTTTTGTCTTTGAGGTCCTGTCATTCTCTGTATAAACAAGTTACGTTCAAGTGTTTAGGATATAAATTACGACCATGCCGGTTGCCTCGGAAGGAATGTAAACACAGCACTGTGGTCGGAGCAAACTCTGAAACTGACTTCATAATTTATAGCAGGCCCTTGTGTAGCTCAGTATAAAAGGGAAAAAAAGCCCTATTTAACTGCAAATATGATAATGGAGACACAAAAAAGCATGTTTAAATCATTGCTTAATTTTGGAAAATATAGAAAGGAAACCTAAGGATTAGGAAGATGGTTAAGACTTTTGAAAACAAGATGTTTTACTAATGAGACCGTCTTTGGATTTGAATTCGCTTGGAATACAAAAACCTTCTGTGTGAGTTATCTACAGAGTGGTATTAACTGCTTGGCAACTGATTGGGGGAAAAAACTTTTTAGGGAATGAGAAACAAAGGTGAGTTTTCAAAAGCAAAAAGCAAACACAACAACAACAACTACAACAAAATACCAGCCCTCAGTTGGGAAAGAAAACCTGAGCTTGATTGTGGGTTGAGAACCTTCCTGCTCCTGGTCAGATTGACTACTGCGAAGGCTGCCCATGATTTTGAAGGACTGGTCAGAGGAGGGCTGGTTAAAAAAGAAGAAGGAGAAGGAGAAGGAAGAGAAAAGAAACGAAATAGAAAAGAAAAGAAAAAGAAGAAGAAGAAAAAAAAAACTGTCCTGCTGCCTCCTTGGCTTATTTTCTCTCTTTTGAACCCAGAGCTTTACCAGCCCTGCCTGTAGCATTCAAGATTGGGGAAGCTTGGGATATCAAGCAAGGAAAATGGGCTCTGAGGGAATCTCTGAAGGAGATCCCTTTTTAAAAATGAAGGAGGGAGCAAGAGGGACAAGGGAGGTTGGGCAGAGATGGATGGGAGTTGAGAAAGCTCCTGCTAAGCAGGGTTTGCTGGGCTCTGAACTGTGGGGGTGGGAACAGACAGCAGCCACAGAACACCCTTTGAGAACAAATACCTGCTTCTGTTATTCTCCAAGGAAATTAAAAGATCCAAATGGTCAAAGACTGCCCATTACTGCTCCACAGTCATCCCCCTCTGGACTCTTTAGGATCTGACCACCACCCACAACAAAATATTATCAGGACTCATACAAAACTGTGAGTTGGAAAGGGGAAGCTGGTCCTGTTCTTTGAACATATACCCCTTGATCGCCATTCAGCCTAGCCCTAGGTGGTGACTTCCACTCTGCCCCTCACTCCCTGCCGGTGAGGAAGAGGAAAGAGCAAAAGCCAAAACTCTCCTTGGCCACAGGAAAGAGAACAAAGAGGGCACAAAACTTGGTTTCCTCAAATCAGACCCTTGCCTTCATTATCTTGCCTGGTTTTCTTTTAAGTTCTTTTTACCTTCTGGTTTTTGTTTAGCCAGAAGGAGCTAGGGTGAAGGAAAGAAAGAACAGAAAGATTTCCTTCTTCTTTCTCTCCTGAGAAGACCCACAATCAGAACCTGGCCTGTGTTACTCAAGGCACAGACCCCACACCATGTCAATTATACAACTTGGGGGGAAAAAGCCCAACAGTGTAGAGTTGCATTGCTGGCTGGTGGAGAAGATAGCCTAGCCTGGTGATCCCAAGATGCCCGTGGAGGAAATAGATCCCTAAAACAGCTATTTGTTATATATATTTTATTGAAAAAAATTTTACATCAAAATAGTTTGGCAAACTGTAAAAGTATACATAAGTGCAAATATATTCTCCTTTTAAAATACAAGCAAAGTGTGAGTATACACGAAAATCATAAAAATATCTTTAAAATACGGTGGTAGAAAACAACCTTGTAAAAAAACGTTGTATTGTCACAATACTGAAAACCACCTTCTTAAACTAGACACATTGTTTCTAAATACTTTCTTAATAATGTTCTTTGGCACCTGTATCCAAACTTAGTGTTTGGTGAAACAGAACTCTCTTACTTGGCTAGGCAACAAGATAAGGCTTTCTTGAAGTCTTGTGCTTAGCACTGCCTTTTTGAAAAGCACAAAATTTTTCATAGACAAAGAAACACACACACACACACACACACACACACACAACTTGCGTTTTTCAGACCCTGATGACTGAAGGTAATGAAGATCCCAGAGTTACATGTTTATGTTTTTATGTGGTAACTTTTTACCATCTCCACTGAAAAACTGAGTTCTCAGGTGGCTCTCTCCCTCAAGGGGATCCTACACATATTCATATTAGGGGCATTGCTAGGGTTTGTCCTTCTACCAATGGTAGACAAGTATCAGTGAACAGCGCTGGCCTGGGGATTCTGGCTAAGTGACTGGTGTGCTACTTACTGCTAGCGCTGTGCATAGTGGGGGGAGAACACTCAGTTCATTATGCCCTGCAGAAGAGAGGGCAGAGAGCAGCCTTGGCATGGCCTCCTTCCCTCCACTCACATGACGCAGGGCTTAATATCTTGGCAGACACTCTGGTGGTGGTGATGGTGATAGTAAGGTCCGCTTGCAGAGGGATGGAAAGAAGAAATGCCATTAAAGTTGAGGACAAAATCTTTTCTGTCACACACTGGGGTAGAGTGATGCTGGTATCGAGGCAGTCCCACTGAAAGAAGAAAGAAAGGAAAAACTCTTCAGAAACAGTCATCCAGCTCATGACAAGGCACATTACTTTTTAAAATTTTAATTTAATTCATGCCTATTTTGACTCAGGGCAAGAAAGGGGTTGATATACCTTTTGTCTATTGTTATAAAACTGGCAGAGCAAACCCACCTCTAGAAATTTCTCAAACTGGGTCATAGGAGGTCTCTGCAATCACTATGTTTTGTGTTGATGTACCCGCACACACAGAGCACGATCCTCCTCTAAACCAGGTTCGAGTGTGCCTGAATTCCCCTTTTCTTCTTGGAGCTTCAGGAATGCTTTAATCGCAGATGGAGCATCTGGGTGGGGGGCATTTGACCCACGTTGTCTGCCTGGTTCCCTAAGCACAGGGCTCCCAGCCCTTGATGCCAGAACTCCGGTTACAGGGGCCAAGTCCCCTGCCCTAGAAACACCACTGTCGCCCTCACTTCTTGTTTCCAGCCTCCTGACTATTTCTCAACTACCTGGCCCAGTCAAGAGTAGCAGATCACAGCATGGATACTCGTCGCCAAAAAGAGGTGACAGACAACAATCCCTCTGCAAGACAAAGGGCCTTGAAAGAAAGTCCAGGTCGTCTAAAGTTCCGAAAGTCTCAGGTTTCCCTTAGAGAAGTCTGTTCTCCAGGGACTCGATAAGGCTCTTCGATAAGCGCTCAGCTGCAGACCCTTCTGCACATCGAGGTATCAGGCAGCGCGGGGAGCCCGTTAGAGAGCTCCGGGATGGTGGAGGGCGAAGGAAGGCCCTTACTCCTCTCCTCTCGGGCCGCTGCTCTGTAAAGGCCCAGAGCCAGGCCGCTGGGCGCCAACCCGCTATCGACTTTTGCTTTTGCTTTCTCCGCGCCTCGCGGCCCCGGACGCAACTGGCCGGTGGCGTCCGCAGCGCGCTGTCGCCGGGACTTCTCCCGGATCGAGCTTCTTTCTGGGCCGGGCTGGGTGAAGCCTCTTCGCCTGAGTCTTTCCTAGTACCAGCGCCTTTTGGGACCATAAATTGCACATTGGGGGCCGGGCCGGGTTCGATTTTTGAGTGTGTGAAAACCGTGCTCGCCCGCCCGCGGCGCTGGCGCCCAGCTCTCACCGCCTTGGCCTGGCAGCATCCCAGGGCTTGGGAAGCGACCAGGCAACGAGCGGTCGCTGACTTGGGCCACGTTTGTTTGTTGCCCTGTAGCAGCTGTTGTCGTCAAAGGCGCACCTTTTGCTCTCAGAAGGTAGCAACAGGTCCACGCGGCCCAGATGTGTGTGCTCGTTGCTCTGCATACAGGTGCCGTCGCCCATCACGTTACCGGACGTCTCAGTGCTAGTTCTGTGAGCTCAAAATAATGAGCACAGGCAGGACCCAGAGCTAGAGAGCATACGTTACGACCGACTGAAGGCCGCCATCAGCTCTTTGATGTGACCAAAGAGAGATAAAAGCTCTAGCTCCTTCTTGAAAGACTCACTGTAATAAATTAGGGGTGCGGGGTCTCCCTGAGCACGCGGGCCTTGGCTGCCCCATCCCAAGTTGGACTGTGCTGCCTGCGTGTATGCTGCGGGGAATCTTCTGGGACCACAGTCTCGTTCTGTTCGGCCTCCCAGCTCCTCGCTGGGCCATAGTCCCTCTGTGGGCCGCGGTCTACCAGCGGCACAGGCACACTCCTGAACAGTCCGCGCTGCGCGCCTGCGGGCCCAGTCTACTCCTGCTGAGCCCCCCACCCCTCATCTGCCTGGGGGATGCCAATGGACGGGGGGAAGAGAGGGACGGGAGCCAGAGGACCAGGGAAGAAGGGGCAGAGCGTTCAGGTCAGGCCTCCGTCCCAATCATGACCTCCCCAGCATTCCCAAACTCTGCCCATAGGTCCTGCGAAGCTCCCCGGGAAGGCCGCTGCGGGAGACCGGCCTGCTCCAGCTCCAAGGTCTTCATTCTCCGAGTTTGTGTTTCTGGGTCCCCGAATTTCTGGGGCTTGTGCGTGAGCTGGGGTGTGTTGTGTGGGGTAAGGGCGGCCTCAAAGAACAATGGTAAGTCTCTTTCTTGCGGGTTCCTTTGTTTTCAATTTTTTGGGTACTGTTTCAGGGCAGCTGCAAAACCTCGAAGTCTGGGTTCTATTGAGTAGAGCCTACTTGGAGAAGACGAATGGGGAACACTCTAAGGAAGGCAAAGAGCAGCGGGCAAGGGTGGGAGAGGAGCAGTAGGCAGGAGAGTGGGGGAGTGGGAGCCGCCTGGGGTGAGCGGTGATTGACAGCCAGTCCCAGGGGATTAAAAAGAAATGTAGAGGGAAAGGTCCTCTGTATTGGTTACTTGTTGAAATTCCCATAAAAATTGAACAAGACTCTGCTCTCAGTGGGTTAAGTCAGGCTAAAATCCTCTCCCGTGTGGTCCTGCCGAGACTGTCTTTGTTTAGTTAACCTCTGAGACCCGAATTTAAAAGGCCTATTTGGGAAATTTCACCGTCTGGGGAACCAACATCTTTTGCTTATTTCTGGGCTTCCCATCTCCCCTGCAGCTCTTGTCGCACCCAGATTCAGGAACATAGAACGTGTGCATCATCCTCTGTGCCTTTTTCTAATTGGGGTGAAAGATGAGTGTGAGCTAGAACACTACTGGATAGGCAGATTAGCTTGATTTTAAGCCTGTGGGTGCTTCAGAGAGATTAACATGAGAGAATTTATCTCCACTGTCCAAGAAGCCTGGTTAAATATTCAAATTCCCTCCTCCATCCCATCTATCCCCTCCCACCTTTCATCGCCTTTGGCAAGTCAATAAATTTTCATAAACTTCAACCAACAACATTTACACCAGCAACACAAGTGAAGTCCAAGAGGCAAGTATTTCTCAGGGGAATCACAATGTGGGCCTCGGGTCCTTCTGGCCTAGGACAGACTCATGTCATCAATGCAGGTCCTCTGTGTTGGGATGCAAGGGATCCTCAAAAGGCTGGCGCCCCTCTCCACTAGTAACACGTCCATCCTGTGAAAGAACCTGGGTTCCCCCTTCTGCTTTCTTCTCTGCCCCTCCCTCATTTCCCCTGCTCTCAACTTTGGCCAAGTTGCAACCCCTCCCAACCCACACCATCAGTATACAGAATATCTCCCTTTCTGACATCTACTTTGGGAGGAAAGCAACAGCAAACAAACTAAACACACACACACACACACACACACACACACACAATCACAGAAGGGAAGCAGACACAGCTCCCTGGCCAGGTTCCCCAAAGACCACATGCCTTCCCTCTAAGCTAAGTCTGGCCTGAGACTAAGGACCTGCCTTCCATAGAGAGACACCCTGGGACACTAGGAAGGCAGGCGACTTTGCACCATCCTCCTGGTAGTGCAAATTCTGGAGGCCCAGCTCTTAGCCAAGGGTATGAGAGAGAGCAGTATGACCTCAATCCTCTCCTCTCCATAAATAAGGTTCCCTCTTCCCCCAGCACCCACTCCTCCTAGTGCCCTCAGACTCCCTGGCTGCAGCGACACTGTGTAAGTTGCAGTAGCCACGGAGCCTGGAAGCCTAGAGACACGCACTGCGTTACCTGAGAGGTCCTCGCGGGCGTTCTGGTGCAGGTAGCTCTGCTCCAGCGAGTAGGAGGACATGCTCGAATGCAGGCTTGCCGAGGCCGCGGGGTTGCTGCTTGGCGTCAGTGAGGGCGGCTGCTTGAGGTAAGGCGAGGCGCCAGGCGAGCTCCAATGCGCCGCGGGGCTCGTGTAGGGAGAGTGGCACTCGATGGCGCTAGCCATGGCTGGGGACGAGGGCACTGGGCTGCTGCTGCTGTCCGGGCCGTAGTCCCCTCCGCCGCCGCCCCCAGCCGCACCGATACCCCCAGGCCCGGCAGGCACGGGGCAACTGGCCATGTAGGTGGAGCCCGGGTTGGGCGACATGTGCGGGACGTGGTGGTGATGGTGGTGGTGCGGATGCGCGTGGCCCGGGGCTCCTGTGCTGGCGTCGTAGCCCGCGGGCATCATATCGAGGCCTCCGTAGCCGCCCTGCCCGTGGCAACCAAGAGGCGCGGATGGGGGTGCCTGGAAGTCGAAGCCCTGTGGCAGCAGCGAGGCCCCGAAGCCTAAGCCGCTCACTACGCGGTGGTACATGGGCTTGAGCGCCTGGCATTTCCGCCTGAAGCCGCGGGGCCGGCGGCGGAACGAGCCCTCCTCGAACATGAACTCACTGGCCGGGTCGATGGTCCAGTAGTGACCCTTGCCGGGTCGCCCGAGGCCCTTGGGCAGCTTGATGAAACACTCGTTGAGCGAGAGGTTGTGGCGCACGGAGTTCTTCCAGCCCTGGTAGGCGCCGCGGAAGAAGGGGAAGCGCGCCTGCAGGAACTGGTAGATCTCGCTGAGCGTCAGGCGCTTGCTGGGCGAGCTCTGTATGGCCATGACGATGAGCGCGATGTACGAGTAGGGAGGCTTCTCTGGCCGCCGCAGCCCCGAGCTCGCCTTCTTGGCGCCCCCGCTCCCGCAGCCCGCGCCACCGCCGCCTCCACCGCCGCCGCCCGCGCTCTTGCAGGCGGCCGAGGAGGCGCTGGCCGAGTTGGAGGAGGAGGAGGCACAGGAGGCTGAAGACGACGACGACGACGAGGTGGCCTCCAGGGCGGCGGCGGCGGGCGGCGGGCTCATCAAGGCGGCCTGGAGTGCGCCGGGGGCCGGGCTGCACGCGCGGCGGAGCGGGGCCGGCGGCGGGCGCGGCGGGGGCGGCGGCGGCGGCCCGCCCTCGGTGGTCATCTGGGACCCGGGAGCGAGGCCGGGCCGCAGGGGCGGGCCCGGGGCGGGTAGCGGAGGCGCCGGAACGGGGTCGGCCCAGAAGCCCGGCGAGCGCCCTAGTCCGCCGCCCGGGCTGCAGCGGTGGCCACTCCGAGCCAGCGCTTCGGCGTCGCCTCCCTCAGCTCCGCTGGGGCTTCTGGCTGCGGCGGCGGCAGCGGGCGGGAGGCAACGCCCGGCACATCCCTTCTCCGAGCCTCCGGCCCCTGTCTTGCGCAACCGCCTACGGGTCGGTGGAACCAAAGCGGCCGGGTGCCCGGCAGATGCGCCCGCTAGCTGGGACCAGGGCGGGGACCCCGGGGATGAGACCGACGTCTCCCTTCAGGAGCGCTCCTCGCTCTGTCTCTCAGACTTCCTCCCTCCCGCGCCCTCCCCCCCGGCCGCCCTCCCTCCCTCCCTCGCTCACTCCCTCCCTCCACCCCCCACCCCGCCCTGCCCCCTCCGCGCTCCGCGCAGCCTTGGGGAGGGCGCGCTGGGCCTCAGCGCTCACTCCTCCCCCCTCCCAACCTGGCGGCTGGCTCTGTCTCTTATCTCTCTCCTCTTTCTCCAGGGTTCTCCTCCGCCTTTTAATTCCTCTCTAGACCACTTTCCCTCTCACTTACCCACCCTCTTTCAAAAGGAGGGACCACAGACTCACATTTTGCTAGGATGACCCCCATCCCCAGCAAAGCTCGACCACCTATAGAACTTTATGAGCTCTTCTTTCACGTTGCCCCTTACAGCACCTCTGCCTCCCGTCCCAGAAACCAGCCACCCCTTCGGAGCGAACCCACCCATTCTTCCCTCCGCTGTCCTCCCCCTTCTCCCTCTCTTCCTCCTACCCCTCCCCCCTCTACCCACTCCCACCCCTCTCCGTCCTCCTCCTCCTGGTTCATCCTAGGCCGAGTGGTGCCGCCGCTAGTGCTGGGGCTACCGCCGCCGCCGGGAGCCTTCTAAGCTGC
>PITA01004283.1:106019-125748 GCA_004023965.1 Spilogale gracilis
CCACCCCCACCCCGACCTCCGTGCTGCCAGAGCGATCATGAAGTTTGGGAACTTTGAGAAGACGGTGTATAGATAGAGTAAATTCAACCAAGGTTAGAATAGGATTCATGTTTGCGTTGGTTTCCACTTCCTTTCCATTTTCCACTTGATGTTTTGGAAAAAAGAAAAAGAAAGAAAGGAAGAAAGAAAGAAAGAAAGAAAGAGAGAAATGAAACGAAATGCAGCAAGAAGGCTGACACTGGGTGAAATAAGTGAGATAGCTGTATTGATATTCAGTTCTGAAGGGGTGTGTAACTTGCACTGGGTTTACCTCTCAGTCTCATGTTGCCCACCAAAAATGCTGTGCCATCTCCAAGCTGCCTCATGTAAAAGAACACTCCACCCAGTGTGGCAAATTCCTCTCTAAGTAAGAGTGAGGCTGGGAGAGAGGATGTGCCTCGGGAGGAATCACTTCCAATGAGACCCGACAGTTAGTTATTGGATTACACGTGCAAGGAAATGTAGTCTGACCAGGGACAGGGGCTGGAAGTAGGAGGAGGAGAGCCTGAGGCCTGGGAGCTGGCTGGGCCACACAAGAGCTGATGCAGGAGGCCCAGAAGGGGAGGTGCTGCAGACCAGAGGACCAAATGGGAGGCTGGGCTGGGCACACCTCTGTGTCTACTCTGAAGGGACAAAGGTGCAAGCAAGTATGTGTGCTGGAGCCTAGCGAGGGGGGTAAGATGATAGAATCTAAGATTGGTCTGGGATCTAGAGAAAGGCCAGTTCAAAGAGCCTTGGAACAGAACTGAGGCCGGTTTTGGGGGGGATGGCACTAGCTATCTGTACCCCTAGAGAAGCAAAATAGAGTATCTGCTCCTGGCTGGGTGTGTTGGTGGGGCTGCAGAAGCAGAAGAGAGGGAGGGGTGGGAAGGGGGAAGCTGGGGGCTGGGCTGGGGCTGGCCCCAGACAGTGACCTGAAGTTGAGTGGAAGCAGGCTTTTTCCATCAAACCCTGCCTGGATACCACACACAGAGACCGAGTGTCAGTTTACTGCCCTGAGCCGGGCTCCTTTTCCCTAAGCTCCACAGTAATTAGACAAAGAAAACCTAAATTAGCTGAACAGGCGTCGACAGCTTCCTCCAGAGCACCCCTGGTACCTACATGGGAATGTGTCCGAAAATGGCTTGATTGTAGCCGAGAGTCAGCTAAGAAAACATGGCTAAAATGAACTCAGTTTACCGCTCATTTCCAATAGAAAAAAGAAACAAGTCAGTCTTTTCCGGATGGGATGTTTTGATTGAGTTGGGGTGGGGTGGGGGGGTTGCAGTTGCTTCTACTTCTAAGAATTTCTTTCTGAGTGATTTGGGAGCATATTTTAGGGATGGGTCCCCATTTATTTCAGGTTTTTCCCCCTTACCGTCTTTTGTCATTTTACATGGGGCAATTTAAATGCAAGTAACTAAATATAGAAGTATATATAGTGGGCTCACTAAATCAGTACTTTGAGTGTCTGAAAAATAATTAAATACAATAGAAGCTAGAGTGAGGAGGACAGATAGTAACTAAAAGGAGCCCCACTGACATAGTCTTCAGTGTGTGTGTGTGTGTGTGTGTGTGTGTGTTTTGTGGGAATAGAATTGGCCCAGGTGGAAGCATAAGCAAAAGGAAAGCAATCATCTCATTTGTAGGAGGGGGTGATGGACAATGGATTTTGGGAAAATTCAGCAAGCAAGTAAATATCATTGTCACTGAACCCTCTCTGATTGTCCACACCTAGGAATTCTATGTACATTGGATTTCAGGCCCTACAAGGTTTTAGGACCTAGCGACTGAAGAATAAAAAGCATCAACCTTAAATACAAGCAGGTTAAAATATCAGGGAATTTTAAAGGCTCCAATCCTTATCCAGTCCAGGTGACCATGGTATCCATTTTACCTAAGCTCTTCAGACTTGCAAGAAATACCACCTGGAGTTTGCTGAGTGTTCCAGGAGGCTAGACGGTCCTGAAAAGGCAGTAGGCATTGGAGCAGTTCTGTTAACTTGAAGCCTTTTTCTCTCTCCAGGGGTCTAAATATTACCCTACACTCCACAAAAAATGGAGATTAATGACCTCAGTTATCTGAGCAGAAAGAGGCTCTTCTCTAAAATTCTTCCTTGCAGACCCCATTTGTGCCCATGGAAATTCCCTAACAGAGACACCTTGGTCTAGGAATACAAAACCTCTGCATGTGTTCCTTATAGATTTCACAGATACAAGACTTTCCACTCATATCATGTCACCACCACGTGGTCTAAATACAGTAATCTCCTTTTTAGCTCTGAGGAAACAGGGGCTCAGAGAGATCAGATGACCCGCTGCAAGTCACACCTGGGGAAGTGACAAAACTGGCCTATAGTGGGGGGCCTGGGATCCCAGTTCAGTGGTGCTTCCACTACCTTGCAGCAAAACCTCTCAACTTTGTTTTAATTACTGATTTATACAGGTCTCAAGGATAAGAATGCATGCGGTAACAAATCATGTCAACTTCTTTATCCCTGACAATATTTGAATTTCTATTTAGAAGATAATTTAAAAGGGGTGCCTGGGTAGCTCAGTGGGTTAAAGCCTCTGTCTTCTGCTCAGGTCTTGGTCTCAGGGTCCTGGGATCAAGGCCCAAATTGGGCTCTCTGCTCAGCAGGGAGCCTGCTTCCTCCTCTCTCTCTGTCTGCCTCTCAGCCTGCTTGTAATCTCTCTTTCTGTCAAATAAATAAATAAAATCTTTTTTAAAAAAGATAATTTAAAAGCAAAGTTGTCTCTGATACATAGCCTTGCTTAGGATTGTTCCCTGTCTCCAAAGTCCTCCGTATGGTGGTGAGCTCTTTCCGACAGACTTTCATTGCCTTATAAACAACAAAAGTCTTGATTTATTTTTTTCTCACTGGAAGGAAAGTTATGGTTCGTTAAATTGAATATAGATGAGCCCAGGCTGCTCCTTGCTTAACCAGAAATACACAGCGTTGGGTGCAACCGCCCTCTGTCCATCTCCGGTGCTCTGTCCCCTTTTGGTTGACTGTCTCCATCTGGGCTGCGGGTTCCTTTCCCGCTCCAAACCCCAAGGCCCCGCCCTTGCTCCAGCGCAGGGGAATGTAAACTTGGGGAAGCTTGGGTTTCTCCGATTTTGTTTTGTAATCGGCGTTTTATTCTAGGAAATCTCTTCATTATTGCGGTTTAAATTTTATGTTCTTAGCATACTTCTTCTGCTTCGTGGGTTTTACATGAAATGGCTTAGACTAAACCAGTTACCCACCGGAGAGACGCGTCCGCACGGACACTGTTCACTGTCATCCAAGACCTCTCCTCGAGGCGCTTTTGCTCTGCTCACCCCTCCCTTCTTCCGCCAGCCTGGCTGGAGCAAAGCCTCTTCCCAAATCAATCTGAAACTGACCACTGTATTCACCCTGTTTTTTGGTACAAAATTAACGTGTGCAGAGGATTCTCCAGCTTCAGCGAGGCCTTTCTAGATGGGGACTATGGACTCAGTGCTGAGGCCCAGGGAGTGTGGGCTTGTTTGAGGAATCCAAGGAGGCCCACAGAGGCCCCTCTAGAAACTTTAATTTATAATAGACAATCCGGCCAGGAGGCCAGAAGAAGGCTTCAAGGAGAGGGGAAATTGGCGGGGAGGAGTAATGGTGGGAATTTTACACCCTTCTCAGCGTCTACTCTACTTCTTCATTCCTGAAACCCCCACACCTCCGGGTTTGAACACCAGCCACAATTCCAAGTGTTTATTTGGGTAGATCCACCCCCCCAAAAAAAAACGCCTGTCCCAGGCAGGGCTCTTTTTATAGCCACCTTCCTGAGAGATCTGCGGGGAGCCCCCATCTCCTGGGCCTGACTGTAGGCATGACCTGATACCTCACTTGACCTGGTCTGAGGTGCTAGGAGAGGAAGAAAAAAAGAATCCAATCTACCAGAGCCCCATGTGGAGATTGCGTCTCTACCCACTTCTGCACTTTTCAGATTTCAAGGCCCTGGTGCTCTTTGGTTGGAGACGCAACTTTGGGATGCTCCCGGGAGCAGGGCTCATATGCCCACAGGCCCTGACCCAGGCGCTCGAATAGTGGTACCAGACCAGGTACCCTGAGCTCTCTGGTGGACCATCCTTTTGTACTGTCCACAGCCTGCTGTTTATGGGTGGAGCTTGAGAAGAGGGGTTCCTGGTAGAGATCGAAGTTCCTCTTAAAAGAGCTCTGATGACTGCAAGGAGGAGAGAAAAGTGGCGGTGCTGGAGAAGACACAGTCTGTGCCTGCGCAGGAATGAGTGGATTTCCAACAGCGAGGAAAATTAGAGAAGGCTGAACCGCACATTCCCAGTCTTGGGAGAGAAAAGGCAGAAATAAGTATGAATGCTGGTGCCCCTCCCCACGCTAATTTTGCATCCACTCGTGCTGCTGGGAGGGAAGTCCCCCTTGGTGAGACACAAACTAGAGGAAACCAGGGCGTGTCTCAGGAACGGGGCCCTTAAGGATATTTTGAGCTCAGCATCTCTTCCCCTGAGCCCACCCTGCTGTGCCTCCGGCCGGGTCTCGCTCACCCCCTCCTCTTCAGCCCCATGCCTTCGCCTTGGAAAGGCTAGCGCCCACTGCTTCTGCTGGTCTACACGAGTTCTGAGTTCTGGAGGAAGGTGGCTGGGCTTCGTGAGTGCTGGGCAGGGCCGGCGGGAGGGCCGGGCCCACCGGGAGGCGCCCTAGGTCTGGGAAGGGTTAGCCTTGGGCACAGAACAAGGAGGGTGCGCTCCCAGGGCTGCGGAACGCACTTGTCAAACTCGACCCGAGATCTCAACTCCCCTTGATGGAGAAGCTAGGCTGGCCCGCTGTGGGTATGCGGGCCAGCAGGCGCCATGGAGGGCCCAACCCAGCCGTAGTCGGGTTCTTCTCGCTTCTGATTCGTCTCCTCTCCCCATGCCCTCACCCTCCCTCCAAACAAATAAATATCTCCGGAGGCAGCGAACTGCGCAGGGCGCCGGGTCCTGCGCGCCGCGCAGCGATGGATGAACTTCCTGGAGCATCAAAACTCCCCTCCTGTCCTCCCTGCTGAGCTCAGGATATGGGGCGCCCTTGCTTCTCTTCAGAAAAGGAAACGTAGCTCTTCCAAAAATATAAATCAGCACTGACATCCAAATATTTCTTTTGTCCTCCAGCATCCTCTGTGGGGATAAATAAAACGTGCTCGGCGCCCAGAGCCGGACTCGGGACCTTGGGCGCCCAGGCGCCGCCTTGGAGGAGCTGCTTTTCGGGAGCCCTCCGTCTCATCCATCCCCCATTACTCTCCTCTCTGCCCCTTCTCCAGTCTGGCAGTCGATCCCTGTTTTGGGATGCAGACTGATGGGTCATGGGAGGAGGACAGCTCTGGGCCGCTGACCGCAAAAGGCCCGCGAGGCCAGCACCAGGGGGAAGTGAGCGCTCACCACTGCTAGGACAGACGAGGAGACCGGGAAACCACCGGAGACCGTGGTTCTCTGGGAAACTCAGGCCGCCCATCCTAGAGGAGGCCCAAAGTTTTGTCTTTTCAAGCTGGTCTTGCTTTGGAGATTTCGAGTCTTTCCAAGGAGCTAACACCTCCCGGGTTCCTCATCCACATTCCCAAGAGAAGAGCCCAGAGAAATCCTACCCTTCCCCGCCTGGGGGCATCTCTGAAAGCTGCTGCCCCTGAGTAGGAAGGGGGCTGTGGCCCGTCCTTGTCCTGGTCTAGCTGTTGAGCCCAGGAAACCCAAGGGATGGCTTGAGTCCGGTCTTCCTTTCCACCTCCCTCCTCTCTTTCTCCCTCCTCCAATTTGGGAGTAGATTGATTTTCCCCTGGGGCTTTGAAAGGAAGTCTATAACAGAATACCCCTAGCGCATCAAGATGGCCTGATGGTGCCTCTGGCGCCTCCACTTCCCTTTCTTCTCCCCTGATACCCTGGTGTTAGGAACCCTCTAGCCTTTTTTCTTTCACCACTCCCTACCCCCAGTGAATCACCCTATGGCATTCACAGGGTGAAGCAGAAAAGGCTCCTGTGGCTGAGGGATCCAGGCAAAGAGACATCTTCAGACCTCCCCAGGGGCTCACTTACCCTCCTCTCATTCCCTCACGCCCTTCCCCCTTGGCCGCAAGTGTTCCTTTCCAGGCCTGGTCTTCCAGGTTGCGTGGTGGGGGCTGTTCTCCAGCCACCCACTCCTCTCTCCAGGGGGGTCTTTATTGATGAACTGCCTCAAAAACCTCCGCCCAATATGTCCCAGAAGGGTTTAGACAATCCATCACCCACCACTTCGAGAATGCTTCCTCCCTTTCAAACACAATCCTCAAACACCAGGCGGGCTGCGGTGGGGAGGGGAGCGCACTTGAAAAGAAAGCAGCTATATAATCAACGTCAAACCATCCCGCAACCTTTCGGAAATAAGGACTCGGGCCAAAAATCTCTCCAAATGATTTACGCGGCCCTCGTCGCCAACTCCTCCACCCTCCACTTTGACTCTCCCCTGTGCCTGCAAGTCGCGCATCCGCCGCGGCAAACACACATCCCTGCTCCGCACTGAAGGTCAACGCTAACAGCTTCTCGGTGGGCGTAGTTTGCATTTTAGGAGAAAGCATAAAAACGTCTTGAGGTTCAAGGAGGACGTGCTTTCGGGATCTGGTCCCAGTGCCCTTGTTGGTGAAGAGGGGTAAATTGGGAAGGCTGGACAAGGAGCTGTGGAGTGGTCAAATGATGTCTCTCCTTCCTTCCCTTCGAAAATCCTCGGATTTGCGGTATCCTGGGCTGCGCCTCCCCTTTTTTGTTGCCAGCGCAGGAGAAGCAGGAGTTCTTTTCGTTTCCGCTGGGTGGCGCCAGGCTCTCGGGAATCGGGGTCTACGGGGCTGCCCAACGCGCCTCAAATGACGCAGCTCCCTCTATTTCACCTGTCGGAGGCTCCTGAAGCCGCCATCCGGGGTCACCACAGTCTCGCAGCCCAGACCCCAGATTCCTTCAAAATTTATCGCTCATCTCGTACTAGGTTGACCACCTTAGGCTTTTCCTACCCCTTCACTCTGTTAGCATTTAAAGAAGAAAATAAGTCACAAAGTTGGTACTTATCGAAGCATGCTCTCTCCATTGCAAACTTGCTTCCACCATGCTGAAGAAACTCAGGGTTCAGTTATTTTGGCTTCTCTAAGCAAGGGGTAGAGAGGGCTGTGTCTTCATTTCTAAGTTACACATTCTGAGCTCCTGGCGTTCTCCTGAGGTCTGGTGGAATACAACAGACCGGAGCGGAGCGTTGGTGAAGTCAGTTCCAGTTGGCTTTGCAGCAGGGTGTCATGGAGAAGGCCCTTTCTTCTGCCTCAGTTCTCTTCCGTGAAGAGGCTCCCAGACCTTTTTCTAGTCTTCTGGATCTACAGAGAGAGGAATACAGTTTTTTGCTTTTATTATTTCTCATTCTTTTCAATGAAAGAAGCCAGGCGGCTTCTTTGTGCTGATGAAAGTCTGTAAGATAAAGGGAACGTTGGAGGTCATTTTGGGGAAGGCTGGATACCAAGGGCAGATGATAAACAGACTAGAAGTGAACTTGTGATTCCAGAAGGCCAAAGGCACTAGATTTGGAATCTGAGACCAAGATGTCAACCATTGGCCTTCCTCTGTGTCATGATATCAGAAGGAACTGGGTTTTTTGTCTTTGAGGAAGTATGGAGTTCTCCACTGCAACTTTTATTTAAAAAAAATTCTATTAGATTTATTGAGGTATAATTTCTATACAATAAAGCACACCTATTTATATGAAAATGTTGAGCTTTTGTTTTTCTTTTTATATTTTTATTATGAAAAGTTTCATAATACAAAGAAGCACCTATATTTAATAATTATCAAGATTTTGTTACACTTGCTCCATTTTTCTTTTCTCTTTCTATTTTCATTTCTTGCTGAAATATTTTAGGGCAAATCCAGACATCATGTTTTAAAACTGCAATTTATTACTTCTTAACACACCCACCAGTTCTAGCTCCCTAATACCTAAAATTATATTTTGGTGTAGACAAGCACACTTCCATGGGGAAGTTGGAAATAGGGCTGGGACATTGTTCTGGAGATGTATTTTACAAATAGAAGTCTCTATCCTGCTACCCTTTCCTCCCAAGTGACTTCTAGCTCCAAATATCTTGCTTTCTCCTGGCTGCTGGAACCGCCAAGAAGTTGACAAACTTTCCTTCCTGCACTCCCACTGGGGCTGGGTGCAGTGTTTTAGCAATAAGCTGTGAAAAGGGGTTCAGCCATTTGTTCTGTGGCCAGAGTTAACCCAACACTGTCTCTAAACATGCATATCAGATCACACATAAAAAATTCATTTTATTGCAAGATCATATGTGCCCTCTGAATATATTTATCACGATGTAATGTGTGTATGTTTATCCGTGTGATCTATATAGTAGTTTCTGAATCATTAACCCAGATAGTGGCTAGCCAGGAAAGAATTTTACATACTGTTTGGAAGTGCTTGTGGGAAGATTTTGAACTAGGCTGGAAGAGAAAAGAGGTCGTCGGGGGTGGACCAGGAGGCACTAGCTGGCTTGTATCCCTTCAGACCCAATCTCCAGTTCACACCAGGACTCTGCGTGTATTTCAAAAATATTTGTTATTGATTTGTCTTATTTTTTTCTCCTCCCTCAACTAATACAGGTTACCTTTGTTCTAAGCATTTCCCTCACCCTCAGGGCAACTTTGAGCAGATGAATAGTGATGTGGTGATCATAGTAGCCTCAGATTTTGTTTGACAATTGCACCTGCTCCTGATGACCTTCAGTACTTCTCTGAGCTTCAATTCCTACTTTTTTTGATAAAGTGGAAATAATAATAAAAATTTTAAAATGTCTCCTCTTGCAATGATTATAGAGATGAAATGAAAATTGTAAAAGTATTAACATTTTGACATATACACATTTATGTTGTTATTTTTGGCCCAATTCAACATGCTGTTTAGTTTTAAGGTATTTCTGTAAATTTTATGCGTGTTTGAGATCTTTCCTTTTCTGGGTAATCTCTTAAATGCTTGTTTAGTTTTGTCCCTAATAAGAAAATGATGGTGCGTCCACTGTCTACAAGTTTAAGTCCGACTCTGCGGGCTGGGGTCTCTAGCCTCCGGGTATGTTCAGGCGGTGGGTGGCGCTGCGTGGCTCCACCGTTAAGGGCAAATACTCCGGGTGGGATAGGGAACGGGGGGTGGGGCGCGGGGAACTTTTCTCTTAGACTGGATCACGCGGCCCTTGGAGGAATCTGATTCTTTCGCAGCACCGGGGCCAGACGCGCGTCCTCTCAGTGCGGTGGGTCAAAGCCTGGTGGCCCGAGCAAGGCACGTGACCAGGGCGCGGTGAGTGTGCCTGCGTGTGTGTGTGTGTATGGGTGTGTGTGTGTGCGCGCGCGCGCGCATGTTTTGTTGAGCTCTGTCCGAGGACTTCACTCGAGTAGGGTAGAGAATGCCTTGTGTGAGTGCCTGATAATGGAAGCTCCCGCCTGATAATGTTAGGCACGCGAGAGGCGGCGCGAGTACACCGGACCTAGGCTGATTCAATGGAGGTCCAGCCAGGGACAGCTGATTTGCGTTAGAGGTTTTCGAGATCCCGTGGAAAAAGCGTGAAAGCGCGGAAGAAAAACTTGCTTGCGCGCTGCTGCCGGAGCTACAAGGGCTCCTGGCAGATTCCTCGCAGATGTGGGCCGCTGGCGAAGCAACCCGTGGCGTTTGCTTGTTTTAGGCGGAAATTTCCTCGTTTTCCCTCCATTTCCTGTTTGCGACAGGCGCAGGCCCTGGATCATCTTGTGGGGAGGTGGAGTGGCAGGGAAAGAACCCTGGCGGTCCACCATAACCGCGGCGGGGGAAGCAGAAGCGTGGGTCCCTATCCTCCCGTAGGCAGGGATAGGGAAGGGGCACCATTTGACACCCCTATTACGTCCACCCCACTGAACTCACAAAGCTCTGACTCTGAAAATGTAACCTGAAATTTGAAATACTAAGGTCGTACATGTTTTCGGTCCATTTAACTTTTTTGTGTGTATCTCCTCACCCGTACACCTTGCACATGCGAGTTAACCTGACCTTGAGCAAGGTATTTTATTGTTCCGGACTTCAGTTTTGTCTATTCTTTCCTTTTTTTCTTTTCTTTCCTTTTTTCTTTTCTTTTCTTCCTTTCTTTCTTCCTCTCTCCTCCCTCCCTCTTTCTTTCTCTTTCTTTCCTTCCTTCTTTTCTTTCTCTTTCTCTATTTCTTTTCTTTTTTTCCTTTCTCCCTTTCTTTTTCTTTTCATTCCTGAGAGACCAAGAGAGAGGCAAAGGGAGAGGCAGGCTCCCCGCTGAGCAGGGAGCTCAAATCGAGACCTCATCCCAGGACCCCGGGGATCATGACCTGAGCCACAGGCAGACGCCTAGCCATCTGAGCCACCCAGGCGCCCGGTTTTGTCACTTCTGTAATTGGGATTATAATAATAGCTAACGCATAGAGTTGCTAGGAAGATTAAACGAAATAATACAAGCCAAGCGCGTAGAACAGCTTGCAGCACGTGGGGAGCGCTCCGCAAACATTCGCCGGGAAACCGCGGATTCCTCTGACCTGGAATCCCTTTCGCCAGCGCAGCCCTAGAGCTTTCTCACGAGTGACTTTTAGATGTGGTGCGCGGGGCCTAAGGGTAATTGGGCCTCTCAGCCTCTCTCAGCCCCAACCACACTCTTGGGCTTTGTTTTGTTTTGGGATTCGATTAAGAATTAAGAGTTAGAAATGGAGCTGGAAGAAAGTACTGAAAGTCTCTGATAGGACCCTGGGGCGGAAGGCTCCAGCCCCGAGCAGCAGCAGCGCCGCAGCAGAGAGGCTTCTAAGAACAGCCTGGGCTAATTTAGGGCGTTGGGACGGGTTCAACTCGGTGAGAAGTGGACTGGTGACTGGCGTTCGACTTGGTATGGCGGGTTACTTCTCCGTGCCTCGGCCGCGCCACTCGGTTCGCTCAATGCGGTCAAACTGATTGAGGGCGGGATGCTGGCTCCCTAGGGCGGCGGTGCGCTACTGTGACCCCAAAGAGAGAAGGTGTCCATCCTGGCAGAGTGGAATGGAAACGTGGGGGCACAGAGGGCGAAAGTTCAGAAGGTGGGGGGTGGAAAGCGGTGAGCGTATTTTCATTTTCGTGCCTCGACGTTTCCCCCGTAGGATCGTTGTTCAGGATCATCTTCATCCGGGACCTACTTCCAAATACTGCTTGGAAAACGCAGACACTAAATGGCCGTTCCTTGGCTGTTGGCCTTTGCTTGAGGTCAGCACGGGCCTCTCCGGAACTGAGAGCCTAAGTAAAAAGGCAGACTGGTTTCTCCGAGGGCGAAAACGTTCCTCGCAGCGGCCGCAGACTACCAGGCGCAGAACGTCAGGCAGAGCCGGGGCTCGGGGCACTGCGACTTGGACAGCGTTTTCTTGCCGCCCTGAGGGGGAGGGTTTGAGGGGAAGTGACCTCTTGAACCTCATCAAATGCAAATCCTATAAGAAAATTTTTAAGGAAAGTAAAGCGGAAGGACTGGAAAATGGAGAAACGCAGAGTTCACCTGAGGCTTGAATGGCCTTTTTAGATTCCAAGCCCCTGGGGTTTGCAGACTTCTCTGTGGTAGACCCAAGATTGGTAATGAACTTCGGATTTTCCCCCAGGAGGGTGAAGCTACCAGCTGACTTCCTCCAATACGCATATTTTACATATATAAACACCTAAGCAGTTTAACAGCCATTTAAACAAATTATTCATATAAACTTTTAGTCTTTAAACGATCTAGCACAAAAAATAGTTTTTCTTTATTCTGGTTCTTTTTCTTCCTTCTTTTCATTACTGTTTTGTGCAGCTAAGGTTCCATGTCCTGGTTGGTGGTCAAGGTGTTTTTATCTGTAATTTTGCTGCCTGTTTAATTGTAATCATCCATATGACTCCCTATTAACGTGGATCTAGGGTAGATTCAGAATCTTATTTTCCCAGTTGGAGGGATAATATATTTTTGGAAAAAGCAAATGCCCCTTTTGTTTGGCTCTTGTTGGTTGTTAGCTAGGCCTTGAGGTTGCTAGTGGAGTGTTCCCTGGCACCAAGCCTAATGAGATACTCAGCTGTGACTAGTTCTTGGCTTTAAAAAAAGACTGACCTACTTGGTGAGTCAGATATTCACCTATTTACTCAAGTCTCTGGAGTTAAAATGCTAAGAATTTGAAAAACTGAGTTTTCATTTGTCAACTTTTCATTCAGCAAAATAAAAAGGGGGGTGCTCAAAGTTTTTTTCTCCCCCATTGAAAGGAAATGCTATTTGAAGATAGGAAAATGTAAACTAAACCTCAAGGACCCCACAGAACAAAATGGGTGTGGAGAGTTAAAGAGGCCAACAAGGCAGACAGGATTTGGGGAGGGAGTCTGGGAGACGCAGGGACAATTAAGTCTTTTGGACAGTGATGCTGTTCTTGAATAAGGGAATGGCATGCATTTGGGGGTCTGTGCAGGTGACAAAGAGGGGCAAAGTAAAGACGGTAGGGGGTGACAGATCCCTGTAGGGAGCACTTTCCATCTGGAAGAGTAGGTTTAAGTATCACCCATCTCCGGTTGCTTTGTGGTGTAGATGGAGGGTGTACTGGACATCAGGCTGAGGGGATTGACCCTGCTGAGCTCAGCAAAAATAGAAGTTAATAAACTTGTTTTGCGGATTCTACCTATGAACACTTCTGCAGTTGGAGGGCTCTCAGAAAAAATCTGAGCCTGAAGTTCTTTCCATTTGTAAATAGTTGCAAAGAATGTAATTGAGTTGGTATGTATTTTATGAGCACAGAGATTTAACAAAAGGGAAAAGAATGTAGATGCATATAGTAGGTTAAGTAGGATGAAAATTTGTGTGTGTGTGGTTTTTTTGCTTTTCATTTTCTAACATCATGGATTATGTGTAAATCCATAGAAATATGAGAATAATATATTAATTATGTGAGAATAATACATAATTGTGAGAATAATACATATGTGAGAATAATACATAATTTCAGGTGCCTTGAATTCATTTTGATGTATTCCTTTTCCCTTTCTGACTAGGAAATTGTTACAAGATCAGGATTTGATTGATGTCTTGACTTTAGATATTTCTACAAAGTGAAGAACAGTGTTGGGTAGTAGAGGTAATACCTCTTAAAAATATTTTTCCTGACCTATATTACTTATACCTTTTCTTTATTTTTCATCCTCTTATATGATGACTTAGTGCAATTTACTTTTATACTTTTAGTTAAAAGTGGAATTTCAGTGGATGAGAGTGGAAGAAATCATATTACTCAAAAAATGTAGAGAAGTCCACTTGCATCATTAAAGTTACCTTCATGCAATCTACTTTTTAAGACGTTAATGCTACTTCAAGAAAAGGATTAAGCTTTGAAAATTTAAATGATTTTAAAATATTCTAATTTCACTTTTAGTTTTGTGTGATGACTTACATTGTATTTACTTATGACTTACCTTGTCTTTTTTAGAGAATCTGAATAACTTAGTGAAAGTCTATTAACCTTCCCATTAATCCTCTAAAGAGAGAGGTAAATACATATTTGCTCTTTGAAACTATGACAATAGAGTCATTAGAAGATTAAAAGTAAGTCTTGAGGACAATAAAACTTGATACTTTCATTAATAACTGGGAGTTTCAAAAGAAAGCAGTACATCAGAGAATAAAATAAAAATGTATTTGAAAAATCCTTGCTATATCTAGATATATATCTTAGATATAGATAGATATATATCTATTTATAGATATATGTTTCTTTGGTTTGCCTGGCGTCTTTTCCTTCCTTCTGTTGGCAGCAACATCTCTGTATCCTTAAGAACTTCTTTCTTCCCATTCCCTGAGGGGCTGGTGTAGTCACAGTGTTATGACAACTCCAGACTTTGGGTGGTTATGCAGCCTATGCTGGTCTATATCGCACAACCTTCGGTGCTTGTGATTGGCCAAGCATAGGCATGGGCTAAACCTCAGAGTTGAACTCAACCCCTTAGAATCCTCTGGGATATCTTAAAGATAATGAGAGGCTTACTCTTTTCTCTCCTGGATCAGGAACCATAGAAAACATCCATGGAACTTCTTGTGACCATCTTGTCACTTCCTTGGCTCCTTGGTGGAAGCCCACTTACAAGAGAAGAGAACCAACTCCAGAAAGAAGCAAAGGAGATAAGAATATGGGCTGACAATACTGTTGGAGGCTCGGAACTGCCCAGGCCCTGGGATTCTCTTTTGATCAGCCAATGCCTCTCTTCCACAGACTATTTCCAAGTGCTGTTCTGTACTAGGCACTGTGCTAGGTGCTGGGGAAGCATTCAGGAGAAAACGGTCAAAGTCTCTGCTTTCAAAACTTAAATTTGAGGGATGAGGAGATAGACAAAAAAATAAGTATACAAAACCCCTGAGGAAAATGGTATGAAGGCAGACCATAAACAAGTTAGTACATAAAAGAGAAAATTTCTGGTGGTAATATAAAAGGGGGAAAAATAATTTTCCCTTTACCCTTCTAGGTTCTGTGGCTGAGACCACCCCCCCCCTATAATAAAAGATAGATTGACAAAAGAAACAACAACAAAAAACATATATGCCTCTTTTATACATGGGAGAGACCTAGGAAAACAGTAACTCCCAGAAGCATGGGCCCAGCCACCATCTTAACTATCATCTAAAGCTAAAGGAAAAAAAAAGTAAAGATTTTGGGGTGGGGGTTAGAGCCAATTGTGGGAGGTCATCAGGGCAAACAGTAAACAAGGATAAGTTTGTTATGCAAATTTAAATAGGTGCTTTCTTCTCCTAAGAGTTTCTTGTGATTTAGGTTATCCTTCTCTTCCTGATAGAACAAGGCACTTAAAAATGGAAATTTCCCTTGTAAATGTAAATGTTCTTTAACTTCTCAGTTTTCAGAGCTTCTCCTGAGTCTGTTTTGTTTTCTTTTCTTTTCTTTTCTTTTCTTTTCTTTTCTTTTCTTCTCTTCTCTTCTCTTCTCTTCTCTTCTCTTCTCTTCTCTTCTCCTCTCCTTTTTTTTTTAAGATGTATTTATTGGGCACTGGGGTGGCTCAGGTCATGATCTCAAGGTCTTGCAATCGAATCCCACATTAGGCTCTCTGCTCAGCAGGGAGCCTGCTTCCCCCTCTTTCTCTGCTGCCTCTTTGTGATCTCTGTCTGTCAAATAAATAAAGAAAATCTTTTTTAAAAAGATGTATTTATTTATTTGGGAGAGAATGAGAGAGAGAGAGAGAGAGAGAGAGAGAGAGAGAGAGAGAGAGAATGTGCGCATGAGAGTGGGGGCAGAGGGAGAGGGAGAGAGAATCTCAAGCAGATTCCACTCTGAGAGCAGAGCCTAACTTGGGGCTTGATTTCACAACCCTGAGATCATACCTAAGCTGTTTCTTAAAAATAACCAGGTCAACATAATCCTTATATCAAAGTGGCATATTTTGGGGTGGTGTATTCTGTTCCTCTTCAGTAATACATGATGATAATACAACAGAGAAATGCAGCAGATAAATGGATGTTGGATGGTCATTCAGAAAATCCCTCCTGGGGGTGACATGGATGTTGGACATGATGACTGAAAGTAGCCAGCTGTAGGAAGATCTGAGCAGACCAAGCAGAAGATAGCAACACCAAGGAATGATTTTGGGACATTTCATGGATTTCAAGAGGACCTGGGTGCCTGAACTGAAGTTCTTTTTTTTTTATTTTTAAGATTTTATTTATTTATTTGACAGAGAGAGACAGAGAGAGAGAGAGATCACAAGGAGGCAGAGAGGCAAGCAGAGAGAGAAAGGGAAGCAGGCTCCCTGCTGAGCAGAGAGTGTGATGTGGGCCTCGATCCCAGGACCCTGAGATCATGACCTGAGCCGAAGGCAGAGGTTTTAACCCACTGAGCCACTCAGGCACCCCAAGAACTGTTATTCTTTTTTTTTTTTTTTTTTTTTAAAGATTCTATCTATTTGACAGAGAGAAACACAGCCAGACAGGGAACACAAGCAGGGGGAGTGAGAGAGGGAGAAGCAGGCCTCCCGCCGAGCAGGGAGCCCGATGTGGGACTCGATCCTGGGTATCCGGGATCATGACCTGAGCCAAAGGCAGCTTAGCCAACTGAGCCACCCAGGCGCCCCTGAACTGATATTCTTTACCTAGGTGCCAGATGTTCAGAATGAGAGAGACAGCGCTAATAAATAGTGATCAGGTTTGATACCTGGGCTCTGGGCTCTTCTTTTTCTAGGTATTCATCCCTGCAAATACCTACCATTGTGTTAATGGTCATAGGACATTGCCAAAGACATTTTACAGTATGACAGAAAAACAACCACCTGATTTTCTTTACTTTTCCATGAGACACTCCTGTTTAAGTGACATATATTTACAGGTATGCCGATTGTTCTCATTTTAGTCACAGAATTACATGAATCCCAATAAACTCTGTAGGCATTGAAGTCTGACTTCAGGATTAGAATAGGTAAATGATAGATTGGAGGAAACTATGCATGATGTTGGTCAGGCATGCAGGTCTGAACTGACAATGCTAGAGGAGGATCTGAGTAGGTTCAAGGTGGGTTGGGTCTTGATTAGAAGATGAAGGATGACACCCATGATAAAAAGATGATGTAGTTGGGAGTATTTGGTTTAAAAAAGCTGGGAGGAATGTTCATAGCAGCAATGGCCACATTCTCCAAACTATGGAAAGAGCCAAGATGCCCTTCAACAGATGAATGGATAAAGAAGATGTGGTACATATATACAATGGAATACTATGCCTCCATCAGAAAGGATGAATATCCAACTTTTATAGCAACATGGATTGGATTGGAAGAGATTATGCTGAGTTAAATAAGCCAAGTAGAGAAAGTCAAGTATCACATGGTTTCACTTACTTGTGGTGCATAAGGGGTAATATAAAGGACAGTAGGAGAAGGAAAGGAAATGGGCATTAGGGTAATTCAAGGAGAGAAATGAAACACGAGAGACTTTGGACACAAATTGAGGGACTTGGAGGGAGGGAGTAGGGGGATGGGAGAGCCTGGTGGTGGGTACTGAGGGCACCTATTGTACTGAGTGTGGGGCATGGGCAATAAATCCTGGAACACTGAAAAAAATAAAATAAATTTAAAGTAAAAAAAAAAAAGCTAGAAGGGATTTTACTTGTGTCTTCAGGTGAAAGATCCATTGAAAATCAAAAGTGGTTGTTGAGTTTTAATCTATAGTGAAAGGGAACCAAGAATGTTATCTGTTAGGATGGTTCAGGCTGCAAGAAACAGAAAGCTTTACCAACAGAGTAATCGAATTATTTCATGTGATTGGAGGTATTGGTGTAGGGCGTGTTTGGGAGCTGTGCTAGTCATTTCAGCTCACAATCTGTTTTTCTACTCTGCTGGCCACAGAATCCACTTCATTCTAATTTGTTTATGTTCTGGTTGTAAGATGGTTGATCCACTAGCATGGGCTTCATGGTTTGCATTCAGAGGATATATATGAGAAAAAAAGGCCTTCTCTTCCAACAGTGAAATGAAGTGTTCCTCTCTTCATCTTTTAGGGACAATTTAGAGCTCATCCCTCTCTCTGCATCAGTAACAGTCTCCAGCAGAATGTCATTCCCAGATCAAGTAATCCAGTCATAGGCAAGTACCATTGGGTTAATTCGGGCTATTTAGAGCACTCTCTGGAACTCTTTTTCCCCAAAATTATATGATCTCATCGGTCTCACATGTGTCATGGGATTAAGAAATGAAATCTGTGTTCTTTTTGAAAGAAGGAGGGGGAAAAGCTATTAAGAAATAGAATAGAAAGTATGCATGAAATATTTAGGCTAAGTATAAGGAAGAATAATCTAATATAGATGATTTTGAATATTAGGAAAATGTACCATGAAAAGAAATGAATTATCTTCAAAATTATGGGGTTCTATTTGTTTGAAATTATATCTCTGATCCTATCTGAATGTGGAAGCATGGTGAGGTAGGAGTAAAGGAGAGAGCTTCTTAAAATTTCCACTTTAGAGTTAATTAAGATGCTGCTTGGCACACAGATTTGAGGGTCTCACCTCAGAGGTTTAGATGTAGTATTTTAGAATGAGGTCTATGGCACTCTATTTTTAAAGAGTGATTCATCTAAGTGTAGTGGAGCCTGTCAGCTGAGCTCCATTTGGAAACCACTGGTAATGAATACAAAATAGAAAAAAAAATTTTAAAGAACATAAGGAACATTCACAAAAATTGACCATGTTGTAGGTCACAAGGAAAGTCTCAATAAGTTCCAAAGAATTAGCATCCTATGAACCATATTCACTCACTGCAATACAATCAATTTAGGTGCTTATAACAAGGACATAAAAAGGATAATCTAAAAAAAACATGTTTGGGAGTATATTTTTTAAAGTATGAAATAATTATTGAATTTAAAAGCTTATCAGAAGGGAAATCATTAAATACAAAGAGTTGATGACAGAGAAAGGACTCTTACCTCAAAGTGGAGGTAAACCATTATACACAAACAATGAATCATGGAAGACTACATCAAAAACTAATGATGGACTGTATGATGACTGACATAACATGATGATGATGATGATGATGATGATGATGATAATAATAATAATAATAATAATTATAAAGCATTACCTAAAGGGAAATTTATGGCTTCAAAACCAACTAACAGAAATTAAGAAATATTGAGAGCAAGAAAGCCAATGATTCAACTCAAAGAAACAAGAATTAGAGTAGCAAGGCAATCCAAAGAAACAATGCTTTAGTCTGAATTCTTAATTAGAAACCACAAGTGCATCCTGGCTAGGTTCAACAGAAAATATACTTATTTTATTTATTTATATATCTATCTATTTATTTATCTATTTTTTATTGTTACTTAAATTTTTTCCCCAGTGTTCCCAGATTCATTCCCCATTCCCCACACCCAGTGCTCCATGCATTAGGTGCCCTCAGTACCCACCACCAGGCTCTCCCATCCCTCCACCCCCCTCCCTCCAAGTCCCTCAGTTTGTTTCTGTGTCCAAGTCGCTGTTGTTTTGTTTCTCTCCCTGGATTACCCTACTTCCCATTTACTTTCCTTCTCCCACTGTCCTCTAGGTTACCCCTCATGCACTGCAAGTAAGTGAAACCATGTGATACTTGACTTTCTCTACTTGGCTTATTTCACTCAGCATAATCTCTCCCAATCCAGTCCATATTGCTACAAAAGTTGGATATTCATCCTTTCTGATGGAGGCGTAGTATTCCATTTTATATATGTACCACATCTTTATCCATTCATCTGTTGATGGGCATCTTGGCTCTTTCCACAGTTTGGCGATTGTGGCCATTGATGCAATGAACATTGGGGTACATATGGCCCTTCTTTTCACTACATCCGTATCTTTGGGGTAAATGCCCAGTAGTGCAATTGCAGGGTCATAGGGTAGCTCCATTTTTAATTTTTTAAGTAATCTCCACACTGTTTTCCAAAGCGGCTGCACCAGCTTACATTCCCACCAACAGTGTAAGAGGGTTCCCCTTTCTCCGCAGCCTCTCCAACACTTGTTGTTTCCTGACTTGTTATTTTTGGCCATTCTTTTTTTTTTTATTAATTAATTAATTAATTAATTTATTTATTTATTTTATTGTTACTAATTGTTTTTTTTTCCAGTGTGTCAAGATTCATTCCCCATTCCCCACACCCAGTGCTCCACGCTTTAGGTGTCCCCAGTACCCACCACCAGGCTCTCCCATCCCTCC
>PITA01004284.1:0-125637 GCA_004023965.1 Spilogale gracilis
AACCAAAGAAGTCAAGGATCTGTACTCAAGGAACTACAGAACACTCATGAAAGAAATTGAAGAAGACACAAAAAGATGGAAGAGCATTCCATGCTCATGGATCAGAAGAATAAACATTGTCAAAATGTCTATACTGCCCAGAGCAATCTATACTTTCAATGCCATTCCGATCAAAATTCCACCAACATTCTTCAAAACGTTAGAACAAACAATCCTAAAATTCATATGGAACCAGAAAAGACCCCAAATCACTAAGGAATTGCTGAAGAAGAAAAACAAAGCTGGGGGCATCTCATTAAGTGACTTCACAAAGCTGTGATTGCCAAGACAGCATGGTACTGGCACAAAAACAGAGAAATAGACCAATGGAGCAGAGTGGAGAGCCCGCATATGGACCCACAAATCTATGGTCAAATCATCTTTGACAAAGCAGGAAAAAATATCCAGTGGAGAAAAGACAGTCTCTTCAATTAGTGGTGCTGGGAAAATTGGACAGCTACATATAGAAGAATGAAACTAGACCATTCGCTTACACCACACACAAAGGCAAACTGGAAATGGATGAAAGACCTCAACGTGAGAGGCAGGAATCCATCAAAATCCTGGAAGAGAACATAAGCAGTAACCCCTTTGACATCGGCCACAGCAACTTCTTTCAAGACACGTCTCCAAAGGCAAAAGAGACAAAAGCGAAAATGAACTTCTGGGACTTCATCAAAATAAAAAGCTTCTGTACAGCAAAGGAAACAGTCAACAAAACAAAGAGGCAACCCACAGAATGGGAGAAGATATTTGCAAATGACACGACAAAGGGCTTGTATCCAAGATCTATAAAGAACTACTCAAACTCAACACCCAAAAGAAGATGAACACATCAAAAAATGGGCAAGAGTCATGAAGAGGCACTTCTCCATAGAAGGTATACAAACGGCTAACAGACACATGAAAAAATGTTCAGCGTCACTAGCTATCAGGGAAATTCAAATCAAAACCACACTGAGATACCACCTTACACCAGTCAGAATGGCCAAAATTGACAAGACAGAAAACAACAAGTGTTGGAGAGGCTGCGGAGAAAGGGGAACCCTCTTACAGTGTTGGTGGGAATGTAAACTGGTGTAGCCGCTTTGGAAAACAGTGTGGAGATTCCTTAAAAAGTTAAAGATAGAGCTACCCTATGACCCTGCAATTGCACTACTGGGCATTTACCCCAAAGATACGGATGTAGTGAAAAGAAGGGCCATATGTACCCCAATGTTCATCGCAACAATGGCCACAATTGCCAAACTGAAAAGAGCCAAGGTTCCCTTCAACAAATGAATGGATTAAGAAGATGTGGTACATATATACAATGGAATACTATGCCTCCATCAGAAAGGATGAATATCCAACTTTTGTAGCAACATGGAATGGACTGGAAGAGATTATGCTGTGTGAAATAAGCCAAGGGAAAGTCAAGTATCACATAGTTTCACTTACTTGCGGTGCATGAGGGGTATCCTGGAGGACAGTGGGAGAAGGAAAGTAAATGGGAACTAGGGTGATCTAGGGATGGAAACGAAACATCAGAGACTTTGGATACAGAAACAAACTGAGGGACTTGGAGGGAGGGGGGTAGAGGGTTGGGAGAGCCTGGTGGTGAGTACTGGGGATGCCTAAAGCGTGGAGCACTGGGTGTGGGGAATGGGGAATGAATTTTGGAACACTGGAAAAAAATTTTTTAGTAACAATAAAAAAAAATAATGATTTTATATAAAACTACTATATAATACTATGTAGTATTTGTATATAAGACAACCAAAATCAAAATTATGAAATTCATAAACAGTGATAGAGTGACAGAATGGACAATCTAGCAGTAGGAAGGAATGAACCATAGCTAGCCACATGAACATGTATGAATTATATAGACCTCATGATGCTGAGTAAATGTTGAGTAAGAAGAAAAAGCAATTCACACAAAGAATATAACTACTATAATTCCAATCCTTTAAAGACAAGAAAACTCTAAAAATGTGAGTTTTGGTTTATAATAATCTATTATAAAACTATAAATCTTAGCACAGGAATCCTAGACACACAGGTCAGGAGTGTGGCTTCTTTTTTGAGGGGGATGGGAAGGAGAGCAGATTCAAACATCAAGGGGGCCCACATAATTAGGTGCTTCAAGATTTCCTTGATGATGAGTATATATATTTGTTGTAATTTAATTACTTTAATATTCTCTATACATAATTTTACTTAGGCACATGTATTGAGTGCATGCAATGTGAAGTCTTCATGATCTAATTTGGGAGATGGACACAAGGACAGATATGCAGATATTGTTGAAATTCTCTCCCCAAAATTCTGAGAAAATTTCTTCTCAGCTCTGTGGAGGGAGAATTGCATTGCAGATGGGCAATATTGGAAACTGATGGAAATACACACTGTACTGTGTGTATTTCCATCACTGTACTGATCTAGGCAAGTAACGACAGTGCCTTGGACCAGTATGGAAGAAGGGAAGTTGGAAAGAAATGGACACATTGGGATATGTATTGGAGGTGGTCAATAGACTTCGCTGAATGATCATGACATTGGGAAGAAGGGGAAGAGAGGACTTAAGCACTGTGCTTAGATTTTAGCAATTGGATGCATAGCAGTGCCATCTAATAAGACAAGAAAGTCTAGGGGAGCAGCAGGTAAGAGCAGAGATTGGGTGTGGGACTCAAGATTCCCATTTTACCACATTAAGTTTGAGAAGCAAATTAGGTATTCCATTAGATATATCATAATGTAGATACATGAACCTGGGTATCCAGTGACAGCTAAGGAGGATAAAGTTGAAGAGACCAGTTATTTGGGTTCATTTAAAATCTTGGCATTCACATCCTAATTCTCATTAGATAATTTTCAGAGATATTTTTAGAATTCAATAAGGTAAAATGTGGAACGTGTTTCAGAAATTACACTGCACACATAAGGACAGTATTACTAGTAGGGAAAGAGAAATGGACTAGGAACTAGAAAGTAGGCATTTTAGGTCTAGCTCTTCCACTGGCTAATGCTAACCACCATGCGGAAGTCCCGTATCTTATTGATTTGAGTTTCTAATTAGCTTTAAAAGGATGAAATTAGAATGGATAACTTCACTGGTCCCTTTTTTGTCTAATGAATGAAAATAAAAATAATTCTCGGTTTTGATGCTAGTTATTCCTCCTCACTGGGAAGAGTAGGATTACAATTATTTAGCTGCAAGTTAATTAAACATATAATATTGTAATCATCTTATCTGAAAAACATTAAATGCCCAAGTGGAACATTACAAGAACATCTTAACCTTGAACTAGAAAAGTGCTTGAGAAACAGAGTGACATTTATCATGTCAACTTGGTGTTCTGGAAGTCTACTAGAATGTTACTAGAATGTCTTCTGTAATTGTATCACTATATTGTAAAGACAAGGCCAAGAGAATTTCATGGCTACTGGGAGACTTGTCTCAGACTTACCTCATTCCTCCTCAACTCTAGACCATTGCTAAACTTAACATTCATTGCTGCCGGGAGCCGGCCTGGCAACGGTAAAAGGTCGGGGTTCCCCGAAGGTGGTGATGGAGTCGGCGATAAAATGAGGAGACCGGACTCGAAGAGTGGTGTGGGAATCTCCTCTCCTGAAAACTGTGTCTTCAGGGTTCTTTATTTAAAGCCTTTTTGTTACATCAATCTAGCTTTAGGCAAACAGTTGGTTCTGTCTCTCTTGCTCTCTCTGCTTCTCTGTTTCTGTTTCTCTCTTTGCTGCTTTCTTTGCTTCTCTGTTCGCTTCGCTTCTGTCTTTCTTTGCAGGCTCTCTCCATTCCTGTTTGCAGGCTCCCTTGCTGTTTTCCAGCTCTCCTGCTCTCTCCTCTAAGGCTCTCTTGCTGCTTCCTTGCAGGCCCTCTGCCTTTTTCTCTCTGTCTCTCAGCCTCTCTGCAGGCTCTCAGTCTCTCTGTTTCTCTATCTCTTGCTCTCTTTCGCTTCGCTCTCTCTTCCTTTGCCTCTCTCTGCGCAGGCTCTGTCTTTCTCTCTGTGTCTGTGTCTCCGTCTCTCAGACTCTCAGTCTCATGGCTTTTGTCTCTTCGCTCTGCTCTTCTTCTTCCTCTCTCAGTCTTCCTCTCTCTATATCTCTCTGAGTCTCTGAATCTCTCTGCAGGCTCTCAGTCAGTCTCTGTCTCACAGCTTCGTCTCTTCACTCTGCTATTCTCTCTTTCTCTCTCAGTCTTCTTGACTGTCAGGGGTCCCAGTCTTTTATTATTCCCAAGTGAGGAAGTTGGGTGGTGCAGTTAAATCTTTAAGGGCTTTTGCACCCACCCTAGAGACAGGATTAGTATTGTTACTGCAAGGTATAGAGTGATTACTTAAACTCACAGAAGTTGAAACCATTGAGGCAGAGGGATCAAGAAATACAGATAAGAGATACAGAGATACGATTACCGGGAGGATGATTAAATGGAACTACGTCTTGAATAAACACACCCAGGACATATTGCCCTGATCCACAGGATAAGTGGCTTTTCTGATTCTAGCCAGGGAAAGCCCCTCTGGGCTTTCATTCACATTCACAGGTACCTCCACCAGAATTTCTGGTGGCTTGGGCATGGAAGGAAGGGCGGATCATGCACCGTCCCGGACACATTGCTTCCTTGAGTCATGGAGAGTAGCATCTCATCATTAAATTTATATTTTCTCTCCCTGCCTCCCTTTCCCCTTTCCATTAACCTCTTGAATTCATTGGCTCAATGCTATTCTTTGTCTCTTAGAATCTTTGCTTATATCCACAGTACTCTTTCTGGGTCTTAAGAGCATAGGGTTCTCACTTCTACACTACTTTTAGTGATGTTATGATTTTTTAAAAGATTTTATTTATTTATTTGACAGAGAGAGAGAGAAAGAGTGCACAAGCAGGAGGAGCACCAGGCAGAGGGAAAGGGAGAAGCAGGCTCTGTGCTGAGGAGAGAGCCCAACATGGGACTTGATCCCAAGACCCTGAGATCATGACCTGAGCCAGAGGCAGACACTTAACCGACTGAGCCACCCAGGTTCCCCTGGTGTCATGATTCTTTTGTGCAAATACTTTTTCTGGGTATAGGTGAATTTATCTGAATGTCCTTGAGCATTGAGAATGTCCTTGAATTGTATGACATTCTCTCTTTTTTTCTCCTGTTCCCAGCCAGTTACCGTATATCTCAAGGCTCCTTTTACAGCCACTGTGCCTAGGCTGCCTTCTCACATAGTGCATGTCTAATATCGTGCTGCTCTGCTGATACATGGAGAATATGGACACAATTAAATTATTATTGTTATTACTCCTTTATTTCTAAGAAAGCCAGTCCTATTATTAACATAATCTATATAATAACATGATTACCATCATCATCTTGGTAGAAGTAATAGCATCAAAGGGTTTAATTAGAGCTATTAAGTTTTCTGTGGTAATGATAAGTGAGTAAAAATCACAAATACCAAGCCATTATTATCACATCTTCTTCAGTGTCAAATGAGCCTTTGTGAAACCAACCCTGCCATGCCCTCCATTGATTAGCATCACCTCTAAAGATGGTAATTTATTTGGAATTGATCAGCCATTAATTTAACATTTTTAAATGTCAAGATTTAAAGCTGAATATTAAAACAGGAGACCAAAAGCTATATTCATTTATAATGACCTCTTAGATAAAATTTGGAGATCACAGAAACTCTTCTTTCCAAATTAGTTGACCAAAAGAAGTTCAACAAGTCATTTTGTTTTACTACTAGAGAAAAGAGAATCAACATTTTAAAAGTTATAGTTGACCTTTGAACAACATAGGTTTGAACTCCATGGGTCCACTTACACATGGAATTTTTTAATATAGATGTAGTATGTATTTTATGGTTTTTTTTAACATTTTCTTTTTCTGGCTTTCTTTTTCTGGCTTGCTATAAGAATACAATATATGATACATATAACATACAAAATATGTGTTAATTGAATGTTGATGTTACTTGTAAGGCCTCTGGTCAGCAGGTGTTAAGTTTTTGGAGAGGCAAAAGTTGTCCACAGATTTTTGACAGTGTGGGGACTTGGTGCCCTTAGCTCTCATGTTGAAAGGTCATCTGTATTTGTATTGTTTTAGATACCTTAAGCTTAATTTTCACTCCAACTCTGTTATTTATGTCATATAGAAGTGGAGGACAAAGTCCAGAACGATTAAATAGCTCCACAGAGAAACTAAATAAAAGAACCAAGGTATGGGTATATTCATCCAACCTCAAAGCCCATTTTCTTTCTATATTCTACTGCCCTCCAAGGAGGAACATTTCCTAACACTTTATCAGTTATATTAACTTGGGAAACCAGTTATATTAACTAAGGAAACTTAATTTCCTTAAGGTGTCATTTTCCTCATCTATAAATTGGATGAAATAACAGTAACCATCACATGGGATTGTCATGAAGATTAAATATAAAGGCCTTAGTACAATTTCTTGGTATATAGAAGCTTCAGTCTATGTTAAATAATAATGATGAATAAAATGAGGATTGTGATTGCTATGTATTAAGCTATTCAGAAAAATTCTGGAGGAAGTTGTATGGTGTTTTCAAAGGAGCAAGTTATTGGAAATGTACTGAGGAAGAGAAGAAGAGCAAAGTGCTTCTAAGATTTCAAACTTGGCTGATGGAGAGGATTAGGATCTCATTATATAAAAGGGAAATGCTAAGAGGGGTGATTTTCTTTTTGGCAAAGAAGATTGGCTTTGTTGTTGGGATGTAGAGTTGTATTGTGTGACTGTTAGCATGTCAGGATGGGATATAAACCATGGAGTTGTGTTTGTGGGGATGGTGATCAGGAGACTGGTGAGGGCTGAAGAACTCTGTGAGGTCTCTGCATGCACCTCAGGTTGAAGCTAGTGGGATCAGTGAAATAGAGCAGAAGGGGAACTTAATGTATGAAAAGGAAAGTAATGGAAACAGAAAAGCCACAACAGGCACATTAAAGGTAGAGAAAGATAGAAACAAAGGAATAGAAAACAAGTTTACAAACCAAAAGGCAAAGACCAACTTATGGCCTGCAGCCTATTGGTTACAAAGCAGATTGAGCTTTTGGGAGGAAATATTTGACTTCCTGTTAGTATTTTAGCTTAAGAATAAAAACAACTCTGCTCATCTGAAAGATGTGAAGCAGACACTACTTCCTGCTCATAGCACAGAGACCAGTGATGTATAGTTTGAAGAAAACTGGACTATTTTGTTGTATTTTCTGTTTTTTTTAAAAATGGAATTAGAGTAATACTGGCCCGTTTCTTTTTCATTTTTCTTTCATTCAGGTGCTTTATATTTCAAATAACATTACGGCAGAAAATGCTAGGCTGGAGGCTGAAGCAGAAGGTAGAGCTTTTCATATAGAGCTAGTTCCCTTGAATGATGTTAGATTGTAACTTCATCTACCTGACCTCACATCTTGAGGTTAGAGAACATATTTTTATAGAGTAACAATCACATATTGTTAAGGAAATCAGTGACTCAACAAATGAACAGAATATGACACAGCATGAGTCCTGGTAAAATGCTACACTTGGAATTATGGTTTTTAAGGTATTTGAACCATTTAGAGAATCAGATAAGCCATGGGGAGAGAAAAAAATATTATCTTAGATTAGCTCACTAGATAAATAGGTACAACATAATGAGATTTGGGGAGAAGCTTTGCAGATACAGCCATCCTCTGCCTGTGCATTGGGGAAGTAGTTTCCTCCAGCACCCAAATAAATGGTGAAGGAAGGCAAGGAATATTTATATATAAACACTCCTTCTACTGACAAGTACTGAGGGTTAAGTAGATTTGCCTTATTTATGAATGAGTGGCATGCAAACATAAAAGTACACTGTAGGACATGGAAAGGAAATAAATGTAATGAAGATTTGTGAGAAAAACATCTGGAAATGTCCTGCTGAAACTAGAGAAAACTACTTGCTATATTCCGAAGGATACAGTTTTAATGGTCTTTGTGAAAGAAAACAAGTTCACAAGGAAATATACAGCTAAAATGGAAGATGATGCTAGAAAGTGTATTCATGGACATAGAGCTCCCTGAGAAAAGGAATGATTGTGCCATTGAAAACTGTTAAGAGTAGTACTTAGAAATATATATGGTCAGAATTCAGGCTGCAGAAAGTTGAGTCAATAGGGTGGGATATAAAATTGAGACACACCTAAATGTAAGGGAATACCATTACTACTTGAAAACAGAGACAATATATTTTAAAACTGTAAAACTTCAGACAGATTTATGACTCTTCTGAGAAATGAAAAAAGAAAATAGGAAAAAGCAAACAGGAAGGAAACAATAATCCAAGATATAAAGAAAAGCATTTCCAAAATTGAAGAAAGCATGGGTATTTAGATTGAAAGATGCCACATGTCCCAAAGAGATAGATTTAATAAACCAGTGGTTAGTAGAGAACTTGAGAAGAATCTCACACAAGTATCAGTTTGAAAAGAACGATTTAATATCATGATCAAACATGTGGGCATCGGCATTTGTCTTAGCAATACCAAAAGTTAGAAGAAAATAAAACTTTACAAGTGTAGAGTTTTCAGCAAAAATATTGAGGAGTAAGAATTGTTCATTAGAAGAAATGAAACAGAATTTCTCAGGTAGGAAGAAGTTCAGAAAATATTACCCTCACATATTTTTTTTCTCATGTGTGGTCCTGTCCCCGCAAAACCTTCTATTGTCTACTGTATGGATGAGTAATTGAGTGCATATTGGACATTTTGCAGCCCATTTGAATATGACCATCATCCCTTCTACCCACATTCCACTGCCAAGTACTCAGTCATATAGTCTTTTTTTTTAAGATTTTTATTTATTTATTTGACAGAGAGAAACACATCTAGAGAGGGAACACAAGCAGCGGGAGTGCAAGAGGGAGAACCAGGCTTCCCGCCGGGCAGGGAGCCTGATGTGGGGCTCGATCCTGGAGCTCTGGGACCATGACCTGAGCAGAAGGCAGACACTTAACGACTGAGTTACCCAGGTGCCTCCAGTCATATAGTCTTAATTAAAGAGGAATTTGTTACTGCAGTGTTCCTATGTGTTTAGTTAGATCAAATGGGATTAGTGAATATCTAGCTATTAATGTTATGTTTTCTAACATTTTTCCCTTGGAGCTTTAAGGTCAGTAAACCCATGAACTGCCTCCTAAGTTTTAGTTATAATATTAGCAAATATCTTGCCAATTTTAAGTATCTCCAGCAGGGCAGTTGACCTGTAACAGCGCTTATCACCAGTTGATATATATCTTCTAAGTCAATACTCTGTTTTAGGATTTTTTTTTTCAGTGACATCTCAATTTCAGTAATAATTTCTGGATTGCTTGAGGCTATTCTGAAGCATTACCCACACGACCCACCAACCAAATCTCATGGTTTAACTCAATGGAAGGATGCTTTTAGTTCACTTTTTGGTGTGATACAGGGGGTGAGGAGAATCTCCTAGCTGACTCTCTTCCAAGCAAAGCTTCAAGGACCTTGGCTTCTTTTCTAGAGTGCCTCTATTACTTTATGTAGAGAAATGAGGAAAACTGAGGCTATGGAAAATCACAAAATATAGTTTATGACCAGTTTTATTTTGGCTGCGGTACGGCAGTAGGCTATAAGAGGCGAGGTAGGGTAAGAGACTAGGTAGGAGACTATTGCAACAGTTCAGGTGGGTAAGTGGTGATGGTAAGAGAGTCAAAGGTGGAGAGAGAAGGGACAGGATATTAGAGAAAAATTTAAGAGACAACCAATAAGATTTAGTAGGTAATTGGGTAAGGAGTCAAGATTCACTCCAAGGTTTCTGGCACAAGTAACAAGAAGGACAGAATGTCCATCAGTGAGAGAGAGAAGACTCTGGCTGAAGCAGATTTGTAGGAAAAAATCAGAAGATAAATTTTAAGCATATTAAGTTTGATATGTTTAAAGATAACCTTTTGAGGTTTTCAGTAGCCAGATGGATAGATGAGTCTGAAGCTGAGGAGAATCCATGGCTTTAAATATTGTATATAAAAGGAAGGATGTGAGAGAATAAAGAGTAAGATCGAAACTAGCAACTGGATAGAAGTAGTAAAAGACCCATATACTCCCACTGGGTTGGAGGAAAGGTATCTGAAGATGCCTTGTCCTTTTAATAATAGGAAAAAAAATATTATTTTCAGAAAAAAACTAGAGGTAAATTTTAGATTAAAACTTACTTTGTATGTTACAAATTCTAGAGAAGAAGAAAAGCAAAGGAAATATATTTTATATAGTCAAAAAAGAAATGAAGCAAAAAGCAAAAACATATTAAAATACTTTAAAAAGGAAATAAAGATTAAGATGAAAATTATTATTGAACAGGTAAATTATCAATTCCCACTTAACTTAAAATATGAAGACTCAGAAGTTTTGTGTTTTTTTTTTAACTTTATTCTGTTTATAAAAAATCCATTAAGGGGCGCCTGGGTGGCTCAGTTGGTTAAGCGACTGCCTTTGGCTCAGGTCATGATCCCAGAGACCAGAGATCAAGCCCCGCATCAGGCTCCTGCTCAGCGGGAAGCCTGCTTCTCCCTCTCTCACTCCCCCTGCTTGTGTTCCTTCTCTCGCTGTGTTTCTGTCAAATAACTAAATATTAAAAAAAAAATTCATTAAGAATGAAGTGACAGGGGCGCCTGGGTGGCTCAGTTGTTAAGTATCTGCCTTCAGCTCAGGTCATGACCCCGAAGTTCCTGGGACCGGGGTTGAGCCCTTCATCCGGCTCCCTGCTCAACAGGAAGCCTGCTTCTCCCTCTTTCACTGTTTCTCTCTGTCAAATAAGTAAATAAAATCTTTAAAAAAAAAAACAAAGAAAGAATGAAGTGACACACAACAGTTAGAAATGAAATGAGAACTATTCAAGCAAAAAGAAAATGTTGACAATATTAATTTCAATAATCTAGAATTCAAGAAAAATTGATAAAAGAGAATTATTTTATAAGGAAAGAGGATTATTTTATAAGGTAAAAGGTAGAATCCATAATGAAGATAGAAAAACCAACAACTTCATTTATCAAATATGAATACAGTGACTCATATAAAACAAGCATTTCAGAAATCAACTCAGAATTATTATGTGAGATTTTTATCTACTTCTGTCAATGTATACTGAACCAAATGGAGAAATAACAAAGCTTTTGAGTATATCAATGATATGTACTCCAAATGTAATGAGTAGATCCATATCAAACTATTCTCCTTGTGTTTGAGAAGGCACTAGGTCCAGCAAAGAGAAAGCCGTTAATATTCACCAAGCCCCTGCTATGTGCCAGCAACTCTGTTGGACATTTCATGTTCTTTAACTCTTTTAAATTTTTAACCTTCACGTAGCCGTATGAGGTTGCTGTTACTATTCCCATTTTGCACAAAAAGACCGCAACACCAATCCAAATTATGTAGCTAGTAAGTGGCAGAACCCAGGTTCAAATCCAGATCTGCTTGGTCTAAGGTCTCAACTTGTTGCGCAGTCTCCTGCGGGATTAACTTCACTCTTCTTGTGCATGAGAGAGGCAAATACTTAGGGGCTTCAGAGATAAAATCCACCCCAGTCCCCACCCGCCCGCTCCCTGATGTGTCCTGACCAGAAGGTTCCCAGTCATCCATGGGAATGGAGAAGGGCTCTCCACAGATACTGCTCATGTTTCTTGTTAGTGGGTAAGCCCCATCATTCAGTTGCTCAGTCAAATGTTCTTTGCCTAATTCTCATGTATTTATTTGGTTGTCTCTTGTCCATTTTCTCGTTTCTCATGAGGCAGGTCAGGCGGTCTGGTGTGCTGACTCTCCTCTAACTGGCCCCAAGAGGAGGTGACTAAATTCACCTCCGTCTCTGAGACAGCATACAACCTTTGTTCTTTAATTACTCCTACTTGCTTTCACCACATTACGGTGATTCATTTGCTTAAAACCATGGCAGTAGTTGCTGCCATAACAAATGCTTTCCTGAGAGTAGATTAATGTTCCCTTTTGTATCCAGCTTATCTCCAGTCTGTCTGCAGTAATATACTCAACCCAAACAAGCATATTTTTCACTCACAGCCTGCCTTTTAAGAGTTCCACTGACAGTTTCTTAATAAATAATGCATTTCTAAATGTTCCTAAGCTTTTCTCCTTATTAATAATTCCAGTAGCTTTCCCTTGGCTGAAAGGTTTTATTTGGTCACTGGCTAGATTTTATTCTTGCCTGTTTCTCCACATTTTGCTTTCTTAGACTACTCCCTAGACAAAGAGGATGTTACAACAGTTCCCCATTCATAGTAGATGTTTGATAATTATGAATTAGTACACACTAAACATTCACAGCTCTAGCATAGACTTTCTTGGGTTTTGTTTGTTTATTTTCATAGCTCTGGCTCTTTTGTCATGGGAACAAAAGAAAATCTGTATGTTCCATTGAGAGAAATATCAGTGCTGTTTCTATCAGGCATGTTGGCATCAGGTTTGCAAAATGCATTCCCAGGTCAAATTACCACGTTTAGACATGAGAACTTTATGTTTGGTGTTTGCACAAAACTGCATTTTGTTGATAACGATGGGAAATTGTAACTAATGCCAGAATATATGCTTTTGTCACCAAAAGAATTGGCTTGATTAACTCAGAAAAATACCAACAAATTCAAAGGAAACAAACAGATCCACACAATTACTTTTCCACAGTGTGTTCCTCTGTTCTTTTGATAACACTAATCTGGAATGTCTTCTCTGTTTTATTACAGGAAGCATTTTCTAGATAGTCCATTTTCATGGCTCCCTGTTCTGCAATCACTTGACTGTATACTACTCAGTGTATGAATTCAGCATGTGTTCTCTTGTTGGATTCTGTTACCATTTTATTGTTAGGATTTCTTCCAAGTATACATATTGTAAATTTTGGGAGTACAGGCTTTGGCTTCGTCACATAGCATTTAATATGTGGTTTAGTAGAGGAAGGACACTCAATATATATGTCCTGATTAATTGATTTGTTTACATCTATTTATGTTTTATCTTTTGCGTGTTTTGCATCTTTTTTATGTGTACTTGTCAAGAATTTTCTTTGATGGGAATTCCACAAACCAGCAATTATGTTTTCAAGTTCTTTTGTATCTATGCTGACAGCCAGATTGTTCTGCATATCATAGGTGTTCATAAATGATTCTGTACAATAAAAAGAAAGAGGGAGATGTTCCAACACGATAAGGAAGTTGTTGAAGTAAATTCTTCTTTCTGGAATATTAAATAGATCTTCACTGACTACAATACAACATATAATTTGTATCATGAAATTCCTTGTGCTGTTGTAAAAACCAGGTTAGTATCTAAATGGACTGCATGTGCTCAGCTTATTAAAAGGAAAAGAGTGTTGCAAAAAATAATAATAACTAAACCATTTAAATTGTAAGAAGACTTGAAAAAGAAATTCCAGTAATTCTATTTCTGGTCATTTATGGTGCATAATGCCTTGCAAAAGCATTTTGTCTTTAAAAGGCAGATGCCACCATTTCCCCCAACTAACTCTTTCTCCTCAATGCACAGTGGTCAGCTTCTAGCTGCCAGCACCAGGACTTCTTGAATACTTTTCCTTGCCTTGGGAAACCCCAGCTTTGCATCCTTTGGAGGAATAATTCTGAGGTGCGGGTGCTTCACTAACTCCTAGAGTTATACTGGTGGCTGAATCTCCCACTTCCTGGGGTGGTAGTTGGCTTGAGAATTTACCATTTACTGCTTCCTTTGCCTTGTTGCTTCCCTTTCTTATTTCAGTTCCCCACCCCCATACCAGAGTTCCTTCCTTGTCCGAATAAGACACTTACATTTGGGGCGCCTGAGTGGCTCAGTCCTTAAGCGTCTGCCTTCAGCTCAGGTCATTATCCTGGAGTCCCCAGATAAGCCCCTGCTCAGCAGGAAGCCTGCTTCTCCCTCTCTCCCTCCCCCTGCTTGTGTTCCCTCTCTCCCTGTGTTTCTCTCTGTTTAATAAATAAAATCTTTAAAAAAGATACTTATGTTTGATTTTTTTTGAATCTGTATCTGTTTTAGGAGAAATTCAAATTAGGACACATACACTACTTATTTCAACAGAAATTCCTCCTTGATAAAATACAGACTTCATGAAGAGGTCTCTCTCTCTCTCTCTTTTTTTAACTTGATAAATAGGGATAAGCATTCTCATGAAGAGGGTCTGCCGAATAAGCTCAACGTGCATCCGACTTGAGATACACAGCCTCTTATACGCTGGACTGCTAAAGTCAAAGACTCTGGCAGTGAGCTCTGACTTGGAAAGAAGCACTCGCCTTCGCAGTTCAGGGAGAATTTCAGTTTTTACATTTATCTTTGGGAAACTAAGAGGGTGGGATCAAAATGAAGGGCCGATAGTAAGGGCATAACATCACTGAAACAGAACTGCAAACCTAAGTAAGATGTTTAAAACCCAGATCTCTTCTAATCGTCTAAATTGCCTTCATTTCCATGTCAGGGCTGATCCTGGCACAGTTTCTTAGGAATAGCTGCAAAAACTTGGTTCCTGAAATTGGAGTTGGGATGTGAGGTGCTGGCTCAGTGAAATAGAGATGGTGTGGTTTTCTCTCAGATCTAGATCTAGATGATATCTCAGAGCTTGGTTTACCACTTGCTGGTTTATAATTAGGGTATTGGATACTCTGCACATTCACTAAGAATGTGAAGTTAACATATGATGTGTTACGTAAGATATAAATCTCAGAGATTGTTAACATCTTATTTTGGGGGTCCAGTGATTTTAAGTATGATATTCTGTGTATGTTATATATACAATTATTATTTATATGTATATTTTATGTTTAATTACTATATATACATTTTTGTTTATAAATTTATGTCCTATATATTTTATATATAACACTGTGTGGCATATACATACATGTGTGTATGTATGCACAACCCCACTCACACTCCCTTGAGCCTTCTTAAAGTCTGCTACCCTTTTCCCATCTTCCTCTCCTAATTTTCAGCCCCTACATGAGCACTTTCTCTACCATGCCTTCCTTAACACATATACCACTTCAGCCTCTGCAGCTTTGTTCTTGATGTGTCTTCTACCTCATGCTCTCCTTTTCAATCTGTTGAAAATTACCTGCCCTGCAATGCCTGAGGTCAAATGATATCAGATTTCTCAACCCAGCAAAAGCTTCCTCTGCCACTAAATGTCAAAACCACTCCTCAGTAGCTCTTATGAAGAAATAAGTCGTTCATGGGTACTGTCAAGTCCTTCCCAACTTGACCATAAACAACAGAGTTTTACTTATTTTTTTCTCCTGGTATCTAACATTTCCTGGGTACTTGATTTCTCAACATTTTATTTAAACAAAGTGTCCTCTATATTAAATCATCAGCTAGACCCTGGGTAACACTCACCCTTATTTTTCCTTTTTCCTTTTTCTAAACAGTCTCCTCAACAATGGTTTCAAAATATTTGCTATCTCCACTAACTTTGTAAGTGCGTGTCTTCCTCTGTGGTTTTAGAGGATGAGGTATTCCTTTTCCTGCTCAGTAGTGACCTTTCTCTCTGTGACTTTTGTGTTATGATTAATTCTCCCATTTCTTCAACCTCTCTGTCTGTATTGACTTCTTGCTCAATCCTTGCACATCCTCTAATCTCTCATTCCATTCCCATTGTTTTTATTTCCTGCCTCCTGTCCTGTTCTCCCATGCCTGGGATCCATCCTATTTCTGGACATGTTCTAAGAGGTTCTCTTCAAGGACACTAGTTGTCATGTATAGGAGATAGTTTACATTCTTACATTATTGGCTCTCTCTCCACATTGCTTTTCCTCATCATTGTCTACTTCAGCTTTTTGTCTTTATTTCATACCACTATTGTATAGTTGTTTTATCTTCTTTCTCTGTGATGATCCTTTGTTTCTTCAGTGTTGTGCTCCTTTTTTTCCTCCTGTACTCCCTTCTTGCTTGATCTCCTGTCTCTGTATTGTATCAATTAATATTCACATGCTGAATCCCAGTCAATATCTCTACTACAGAGCTCTATTTTAAGCTCCATTTTCACATATTTGATTGCATACTAGATACTTTCAGCAGGTATCTCAAATCCAAGTCCAAAATAGACTTGTTCTTTGTTTTTTTTAAGTCATTTTCCTTTTTGTCAATCACCACATGCCCCAGTTTTCCTCCCAAATCTCTCTCTAGTCCACTCTTTCTTTTCCATCCTTATTACACAGTACATCTATTATATAATTCCATCTCTCATGTGGACTGTTGTAGGAGCCTTTCAAATTGGCTACTGATCTATCTATAAGGGCTGGTTCCTCAAACCCAATCTTCACTCCATCACTAAGACAGTCTTTCTAAAGCATAAATTCATCCATATTGTTCTGCTGAAAATGATTCAATTGATCTCTTCCATAATAAAGTATAGCTTACTTAATGCAGCATGTGATGTTGCTCATGGTCTGCTGCCAGTCCATCTCTATACTTATTTTTCTCTAATTCTTGTCCCGAACTTTCATCTTAGCAAGATAGAACTTCTCGTAGTGCTCTGCTTAGTTAGTTGATTACCTTCACTCTGTGCTTCTGCCCATATTCCTACTCTGTTATAAATAATATCCTCACTCTCTTAGGCCAATTGAGCATACTCATTCTTTAAGACTTAATGCCAGGTGTATAAATAGACCGTTCCATTGGAAGGCCTTGTTAGCTTATAGGAATTTAGGATATAATCAAGGTTACAAATGAAATCCATATATAAAAGGTAGATTATGTAATGAATAGTACGGAGACAGAATAGTTGCCATTAAATAAAATGGTTTCCTGTCTTATACTAAAATGAAATATTGGTGGATTATTTAATTATCAAAGCAATGGCATTGTAAAAAGAATAAAAGTAGAAAGTATAAAAAGAATAAAAGTGAAAATGGTGGTTAAAACTTCTTTAATAATATTAAGAATTGAGGAGGCCTTTCCCAGCATAATATCCAACCAGCAATCCAAATGGGAACAAAACCAACGAACAAGCAAAACTTTGACATATCTGATGACATAAAGAGAATAATGCCTATGTGGCAACACATACAGAAACATGCACACCCCCTCCATATGTTCCAAAACAAAGACAAAATACAATTACCAAATTATTTGCAACTCACATGATGTATCAGTGGCTATTTATTCAAAATTTTCTGAGTTCTGTGAATTAGCCTGACAGAATGAAGAACAAGGGCAATAAACAGACAGTTCATAGAAAATACTAATAATTTGTAAGGAAAGATACTTGCCTTCATTTGTAATAAGAGAAATGCACTTAAAATGCTCTATGACACCACTTTTTCAGTTTTCTAAAGGGCAAAAATAAAAAGTTTGGTAAGATAGGGAGAATTGTAAGTTAATAGGAAATCTTGATGTTTTTGCTTGGTAATTTAGAAATATATTTCAAGAATAAGTATACAAAACCCCTTTGACCCAGCAGGTTTTTTTTTTCATAACCATTTATTTTAAAGATAAACTTAATCAAATGTGTGAAATAGTTGATATACACAGAACATTCACTGTAGCATGTTAGCACTTCAGTAAAGGATTGGACAGTAACCTAAATGCCCACTCATAGGGGCTACTTGAATACGTTGTAGCACATTCATACAAGGGAATTTCATGTAGCCTTTATGAAATGACTCTATTCTATATTCTAACACAAAAAAAGTTCTGAGATGCATTATTAAAAGAAAAAAGAAAACAGTAAGTATGTTGGGCATAATTTGGGTATGGGAATATACTTTTGAACTTGTTAATTTAATTTTATAAAGTCTAAAGGCAAAAAGCAGGTATTTCAGATGGAAACTCACTCTCCAAGATTTATTATACGTATAAAATACATACTAGATTTTCAAGACTTGGTAAAAAAAAAGCAAAAAAGTCTCAATTAAAAAAAATGTTGCACATTGAAATATGCAGGGTTAAATAAAATACTAAAATTAATTTTACTTGTTTCTTTTTACTCTTTTTACTGTGGTTTCTAAAAAATTTAGAATTGTATATGTGGCTAGAAATTATTTTTGGGGGGACAATGCTGCTATCCATTATGCTTTCATTCATAGTATAAAAATATCATATATTTCTAAATGCATGGAGTATTTCTGGAAGGACATGCAGAAAATCTGGGAGGGGAACTGGGAGTCTCTAAGTCAAAAAATAAGAGTACCTTTTGATTTTGTTTTTCATGGACTAAGAACTTACAAAGAAAATAAACATAAATTTTGAAACATAAGAATGAGTACTTGTGAAGGCTTTGAAGGCTCTTTCCCTGGGTCCCTTCCCCTGACAATGTGAGGTACCCTTATTCCTTCTATAATTCCCATTTATCACTAACATTATACTTACTGAGTTGTTTTATAATTGTCCATTTGCACCTTTATGTCACACATACTCTGAGCTCTTGAAGAACAGAAATAAATTTATTAATCTTTATAGTATCATTACCTATTTTGACACTAAATGTAATTCTTAAGAAATAACTTCTTAGCAAAAAAATGTATTTCTTATTTTTTGTCACCGCTAACCTTAACTCTGATATTGTATGCTGTGGAACTAAAGGAGAAACAAGGCAGAATTTTTAAAATGAAAGGAAAATACAAATTAGAAGAGAAGGAAAAACGAGGGGATTTCATTTTCTCATCCTACTTGCATTGTGGTAAAGTCACACCACTATGTTGGCACATTACTGACTGTACTTCCCATAAAAAGGAGTGAGGTGGTGAGTAGGCCCATCTACTCTGCTCTCCTGGGCATTAGAAGGCCCCAGAGGATCTGGAAGAAAAGCTAGAGAAGGACCAATCCACTCACCTCCCAGTCAGCTGCTTCACTTGTTACCTTGCTTGGGACTTCTATGCATCGGCCTTAGTGCTGCCACTTGTAGCCAGGAAGAACAGTGCAACTTCCCTTTCAGGTGACCCGTTAGACCTTGAGAAAGTTACTTTAGTTGAAACTGAGAGTTTGATGGGCTTCCTGAAAATTGTATCCTCCCTTTACTGCCTGCCAGGAAACAAAGGGTCTCGCATTTAACTTCTTAAAGATAAGTGATCAGAAAGGAAGAAGTTAGTTTTTCCTGGAAGCATTTATGTCAGATAAAATTGAAACATCTTATTAAAATACATTGACCTTTGGTAGTTAGAGGCTGGAGTGCTAAAAATATTATTAATAAATTGAATCATATTCCACAACAGGACTGGGGCAGTTAAAATACTGAGAGAAATGCCAACTGTTTAAATGTAGAGAATTTGTGGGCTTTTTTTTCTCGTCTCAAAAGGTTTTATTATACTCTGGAAAAAAACTGGCCCCAAGCCCAGAGCCTGCTAACTATCTTTTCAAACTGACACCATGCTAGAAATTATCATTCTTCTTTGTTGAGGCAAGGAACTATATAATGCTAGGAATTATGGGTGCAAAGTGCTTTTCAGGAAGGATTGTATTCTTGTAGTAGACTAGTAATAAAGATAGTTAGAGGTTGGTTTGGGTCTCTATTTTGCGGTTGCATGCTATGGCTTTTCACATTTTTTTTTTAAGATTTTATTTATTTGACAGAGAGAAACAGCCAGAGAGGGAACACAAGTAGCGGGAGTGAGAGAAGGAGAAGCAGGCTTCCTGCCAAGCAAGCAGCCCGATGGGGGGCTCGATCTCGGGACTCCAGGATCATGACCTGAGCTGAAAGCAGAGGTGTATCACTGAACCACCCAGGCACCCCAAGCTTTTCACATAACCTAGCATGTATGATATTCATATCTCCTTCTCTCTCTCCATCAAACTTAGAAAGGGTGTCAGGAAACCTACTGAGGTCAGAAATCACGTTTTATTCAATAGATTGATTCATTTGACATCAGAATGCTGATGATTTTCTTAGACTCGTAAAAAATTAAGATGTGGCCTGGGATTAGAGAGGTGGTAGGTCTGTAGCAGTTGTTTTCTTCCTTGCATCCCTGTTCAGCTGCCTTGAACAATCTCCCAGAGACAGCAGATGAGTCTTTAGAGAGATACAGCTCTTAAAACATTCTTCCTTTAACACAGCTGTGTGCTGCCTCCCTGCAGCTCTTCCTCTTAGTCTTTGCTATATTCTTTTTAACAAAGTGGAGCAACTTGAATCTGTCCAACTCATGGTGTTCTTTTGCACCCTACAGAAGTTAACTTTATCTCTCCTTCAGTTTTCTCTTCTGGAAAATGCAGATTAATACTAATATCAAGTTCTAGGGTTGTAGCTGCCACTATTTGTAGTAATAGCAGGTGGTTAAAGCTATTGCTAAACGAGATGAGACATTTAAAGTGTCTAATACAGTGACTGGCACAGGTTAGCTTTCAGTAAATGTTGATATTTGTACTATTATTTGTTGAAAATACCATGATCTAGTTGAGTCTTCTATTTAGTATAAATATTTTTAACACCCTTATCTCTGGATGGATTCCATAGAGTGTAAGATGTCCCTTAACACAGCAGACTGAACACACCATCTTAGTTGGGGACTGAACTGTTTCTGGGAGTGTCCTCCTGGGTTTGATTGATTTTGGAAAACTGCTTCCATCAACTGTACGTTTTTCAAAGCCACTAAACTTAATGAAGTTCTTTGTATTTGATAGTCCTAAACCTTCTTCATATGACCTTCACATGATCCAGTTTCTAATTTGTGCCTTTAGTTGGTCTTATAACTTAAAAAGTTTTACCATTTATTCCTAATAAACCTTATAATGTTTGATTTCATTTTGACCTATTGTAAACAGATTCTGTGTTTCAAATAATTCATCTTTGATAGTACCCAAAAAAGATAGGCATGCTACTTATTTTAAGCATGCCTTTTAAGTTATTTTCAGTATAAAAAAATCTAAAAAGGGTTTTGATTGCTCTTAAACAGTACTATCAATGACTGTCCAATAATTCCTGTGTTAACATCAGGATCTGTTCAACTATCTAGAGATCTAATGCTTCATTATTGGCAATATGCATGTGAAAACAATATAAAGTATAACAAATAGAACTAAATTTTGCAGCTTTGGTCAATCAGTACTGGGAGCTGAGGAAGAAATAGGAATCTAAACAAGTAACTGTGGTATTTTAGGAAGGGCCCAACCTTGCATATCAGGCTTTGAAATTTTCTGGGTAAGGTGATTGGCTTAGCATTAGAGATTAAGATCTAGGTGATCACCTAGACGTGAGTACCAGTTTGTTTCAGACATTTTAATTTCTACCATAGGCAAGTTTGCTTTTTCTTTACATCTACTTTATATTATCTTTTAGCAACTGAATGTCTATTGGCACTCTAGTCTCAAGGCTGTCAATTTAGCACTTAAAATTATTTGCCACCTTCTTTTCTTTAAGAAAAGTATCACTGGGAACAAAAGAAGCAATCCATTTCATATCAGCGAAAGAGCTAAGGTTTCACCTTCTAGTTGGATTATTCCTGCACATCAATTCTGAAAAGGTAATTGGAAAATTGTGCACTTAGGTGGTTAAAGACTTGTTCAACCAAAAAGTGATATTTAATACTCTGTCTACTAGGCAAAGCATTTGCTAGGAATTCAGAGAAAATCTGTCATTGACCATAGGGATTTAGAAGAAATGGCTTCTGAAGAACTGGTAGAGAAGATAAGTCGGGTCTAGGTCATGGATCTTCTTACTGGGTGCGTGGTGTCTTCTAGAACAAAATTTTGTCAGTTTCTGTAATAGAAATGACAGCATTCTGGTTTTAAGGGTAAAATTGCCTTTTCATTCTGATCCTTCCCTATTATAAGCAATCAGTGTAGAGATATTACACTTATTTCTACACTCACAGAGCTTCTCCTCTTGTTATCGGTGAACTTTGTAATATTTTATTTCAACAAAGTACTCATTGTTTTAAAATCCTTTAAAAAACTCATGAAATTAAGTTAATTTGCAAAGCATTTTTTTATTGTCTGATGTGTCCCCATTCCTGGTAAAAATGTAGTAAGATATGAAAGAAGTAAAATATGATGTTGTTTGATTCTCAGGATAGAAAATTTTTGTCACTGAGGTGTTGTGTCAAGTGTTTTGGCCCAGTAAACAGTGACACCCAGAATTTTGGTAGACTAAGCAATTCTTGACATTCCACTGCGAGAATTTACTCCCCTCAGAAGCATTAGTGAAATATATAGATTTTATTGAGCCGATGGTAGGAGAAATAGAAGAGCCATTTTGCTGACCATTCCTCTCAGCACAATCTGTAACTAAAACTTGTTGCCATATCTCCTCTTGCCAGTTGTCCCCTCTCTCAAGCCACCAGGCTTCAGTCACCTCTTTTCTTTCTCCCCTTAAAACACTTAATCACCAATGGATTTCACCCCACTATCAATAATGGGTAGATCATCCAGACAATCAATAAGGAACCAGCAGCTTTGAACAATACTATAAAACAAATGAACCTAATAGACATATAGAGAGCATTCTGTCTGACAACAGCAGAAGTAGAATATATACATTCTCAAATGCACATGGAACATCTTCTAGGATAGACAGCATGTTAGTCCACAAAACAAGCTTTAGCAAATCCAAGAAGATTAAAATCATACCACGTGTCTTCTCTGACCATAATGATATGAAGCTAAAACTGAATAATGGAAAAAAACTAGAAAACTCACAAATACATAGAAATGAAACAGTGCTTTCCTGAACAACAATTGAACCAAGAAGAAATTAAGAATTAAAAAGTACCTTGAAATAAATAAAAACAGAAATGCAGTATACCAAAACATGGGATGTAGCAAAAGCAATGTTAAGAGGGAAGTTTGCAACAATAAATGTCTATGTTAAGAAACAAGAAAGATGTAGTATTTAACAAGGATCAAAGACCAATGATGTACTATATGTTGGCTAACTGAACATAATAAAAAAAAAATCTTTCATCAACCCTAAAAAAATAAGAAAGAAACCAGAAAGATCTCAAACAAACAAACTCTATGCCTTACGGAATTAGTAAAGAAAGAAACTGAGCCCAAAGTTAACAGATTAGCACTAATAAAGATTAAAACAGAAATAAATGAAGTATGGAAAAAATACACTAACATTTGGAAGTCCGACTGTAGTTGTCGATGAATAGAAAGAGAAAGAGTTTTTCATAAATAAGTGGAGTTTATTTCATGCAGTGGAAGAAAAATCTTTCTTGTCAGTGGGAGCTGGTGTCATGAGAGAGTGGAAGTGATGTGCTTCAAGAGCCCAGAGGCAAATGTGATGGGTTAGGAGGAGGAGACAATGCTGGTAATTTGGAACAATTCAGAAACACCATGTCTGATTTTTAACTTCTCAGGCACGACTAGTGGAGAGTGCATACTTCTAAGAAGGCTGATATTTAGTAATTTAGTTCATACAAGGCTCTCTGTGACTGACTATAATTAAAGCAGTTATCAAGCTGGGAAGGAAGGAATGGCCATGGATTTCAGCAACTGCTAGTATCATGCCCAAAAGCCCAGATGGGACCAGCTGTATCTCACTCATCTCAGTCTAGATATGATGATGAGACCCATGATGCACCACAGTGAACACAGCAGGGACCTGAGGTTGGAACAATAGGGATCCTGCAATAACTCTCCAACCTCTGAACTGTAAATGTTTACCTTTATCAAGGATGATTTTGCTTTTAGGAAGGGGAAAAAGGATAAAAAGTCTAACATGTAGGAGGGAAATCCCCAAAGGCCAAATAATTACCAAATAAACACCAGCTGTTAGAGGAAAGAGATAGGTGAGCTTCGACACAGAAATTAAATTAAAAATCACATTTTTGGCAATCTGATTAATGCTTTATAAGTTTTTATCCCACTGAAATGTTAATAGTTAAGATTAAAATGAATCATGAAAAGGAAATGTTATATGAGCTGGAAGGAAACATATGCTGTGACAAGTGGAGTAGAAGGAGAGCTAAAACATAAGGGTGATTGTAAGCTTTCGTTGTCTGTCAACTGGAACTACAAACTGAAGACATCAGACAAGGTAGGAAGTCTGAGAAGAACTGGTCAGAAGTCAGTACAAATGAAGCAGTGAGTCATGGTGTTGGGAGGCCAGTGAACAATGCAGTAAATGGCTAACAGACACATGAAAAAATGTTCTGCGTCACTAGCTATCAGGAAAATTCAAATCAAAGCCACACCTTACACCAGTCAGATTGGCCAAAATTAACAAGTCAGGAAACAACAAGTGTTGGAGCGGCTGCAGAGAAAGGGGAACTCTCTTACACTGTTGGTGGGAATGCAAGTTGGTACAGCCACTTTGGAAAACAGTGTAGAGATTCCTTAAAAAATTAAAAATAGAACAACCTTATGACCCTGCATTCGCACTACTGGGTATTTACCCCAAAGATAAGGATGTAGTGAAAAGAAGGGTACCCCAATGTTCATAGCAGCAATGGCCACAATCGCCAAACTGTGGAAAGAGCCAAGGTGCCCATCAACAGATGAATGGATAAAGAAGATGTGGTACATATATACAATGGAATACTATGCCTCCATCAGAAAGGATGAATATTCAACTTTTATAGCAACATGGATTGGACTGGAAGTGATTATGCTGAGTGAAATAAGCCAAGAAGAGAAAGTCAAGTATCACATGGTTTCACTTGCGGTGCATGAGGGGTAACCTGGAGGACAGTGGGAGAAGGAAAGTCAATGGGAAGTAGGATAATCCAGGGAGAGAAATGAAACAACAGAGACTTTGGACACAGAAACAAACTGAGGGACTTGGAGGGAAGGGGGTGGGGGAATGGGAGAGCCTGGTGGAGGGTACTGAGGGCACCTATTGCATAGAGCACTGGGTGTGGGGAATGGGGAATGAATCTTGGAACACTGGGGGAAAAATTTTAAGTAACCATAAAAAAAAAAAAAAAAAAAAAAACTCTTGAAGTTTTGAGTTTTTTCTCTTTGGTTCTCCAAACTTGGGTTGACATCCAGTAGGTAAAGAAGAAGATCTTCAAAGCAAGACCATGCTTGCTGGAAAAGGATGCCCTCACATGAAAATGCCTGACTACTTATTGTCTTTTCTCAGCTCTCCAGATGTGGGTTCCTTTCTAAAAGAAATTTCCCTTCATCGAAGTAGAACCTTCATGATTCCTCAGTGAGAACAGTTGTAAAATCATCAAGACTGACAAATATCTTTTAGGCTAAATAGCTTGTAAAAGATTGAAAGGGTCCCATTACTTACAGTTTTGACTGTGTAAAATTATAAGTAATTTACATGTTAGAGAAAGTTCACCAGAGTTGGACTTGGTCAAAAGTGCTAAACTGAACAAAGAATGGAAAAGCACATTCTTGGAATCACACTGAAGGTTGGATTTTTGTCTGCTGGCAATGGTCATATGGTCACAAAAGATTGCAATTAAGTAAGAAACATGACTTACTATATAAGTTCTTATTGTATTTTTTTTTTCATTTCATCACAGTAATTTCTCTGGATTCTAGGAGAACTAGTCTTTTTGAACTGAAATTCTTCATGTTAAACTTTTTTTTTTTCCCCCCTCAGCTTGCATGGATTTAGATTGCTTTTCATGCATAATTTACTCTTCAGACATGACCAGTTCGGCTGGAAGAACTATGACTGAATGGCTCTCTAACCATAGTGACCACTGTTATTTCACTGATTTCAGCATCTCGTCTTTCAAATCAGCATCTCTTCAAAATCATTCAAGAGGGGCTATTCCCCAAAGGTTCTAACTCCATGTCACAGAGTTTGAAATCTGTTATGTGTCTGTATGCCTGCCTCCTTTTTGGCAATAATTACTCTATTTTGTCTATTCATAAGCTGGTTAAAGAAGGTCTTATTCCTCAGTGCAAACAAAGAACCAGTTTGTTTATTTTAGCCATGTCATGGTTGGTTTGGTTCAATGCTTGTTCAGAACAGTTAATCAGTCAATCACTGAATGACTCAACAAATATTTATTGAACAGCCCCGTAGGCCGCAGTCAGAAGCAAAACACTGTATTTGCCCTCAAGGATGGAGGGTCCAAGACTTGATATTTACTTATTAGAGGAGCAAACCCTGAAATACTCTCAAAGTGGAGAATGGACCATTACAGATGAGGTCCCTGACACGGATAAAAAGTGAACTGATCCTAATGGAAGTTGAGAACCACAGAGAGTCAGCCACCCAAAGCATTCTCTGTTTAATTTTGTGAAGATTATATGTAATTTTGTGCTGTCTACCAGATTAGCTTTCCTGGTTATGTAGATTCGTATTATTTTCATGTTCCCACTTAAACAAATTACTATAAACTTGGTGATTTAAATGAGCACCATTTATTGTCTTACAATTTTGGAGGTCAGAAGTCCAAAATTAGCTATTTTGAGCTAAAATCAGTATGTTACCAGTTATGTTCCCTCTGCGGGCTCTAGGGAAGAATACATTTCTTTACCTTTTTCAGCTTCTAGAGCTACAGTCTTGGTATAACTTGGTACATGGCCCCTTTCTCCATCTATAAAGCAAGTGGCATAGCATTTTGCTTCAGTGGTTTTATTTCCTTCTTTATCAGTGTCAAGTCTCCCTCTTCCTTATAAGAAGCCTTGTGGTTGCATTTATGGCCTGGATAATCCAAAATAATCTCATCTGAAGATCCTTCATTTAGTGACATCTGCAAAGTCGCTTTTGTTGTATAAAGTAACATTTGTAGGTTCAAGGGATTAGGGTATTTTGGGGAGCTGTCTTTGGGAATCAATATGTAACCTGTCACAGACTTCTACTGAAATAGACTTCATACTGTAGGGGAAAATATCAACAAGAGGAAATTATCAGCCCCTCTATTGGAAAGATGGGCAAGAATGAGGAAAATATACCCAGAACTGAAACCAGAGAAGTGACTAATTCAGAATGGATTATTGAGTATGTGTTTGACCTCACGTTTGTCCTACAAAACACTGTCCTACAACACTGTTTGTTGCTTCTGAGATTCTACAATGTTGGGCCCACCTTGGAGTGTCAGTGGGAATACTCTGAGGCATGGACTCAGACTCATGTGAGTAGGTTTATTCAAGGACCAAGACCTTGCCCCTGATTTGTCAGCAGGAGCCACCTACTTTGAAGTCAAGGACTCCCACAGCGTCCCACTGCCATCATCAGTGTCTGGCATCTTGCTGTTCATCTGGCAGAACACCTTCTTGTCTGTGCATCCAGCAGTTGGGATGAGCTTAACATCTTAACATCAAGGATATTTCTATTCAAACAGACATCCACTCTGCCTTCTGGCCACATAGGTAGATGTGTTACTCTAAGCCAACTCTCTTGTCATGCTGCCAGCCAAATTTACCCTTGAAGCACAGCACAGCTCAGTATTTCTTAAACATAGTATATCCTTGTGCATTTTTACATTTTTACCCATGCAAAGTCCAGGGCCTATGTTGTTTCTTCACACATGGCATAGTAACCTAGGACACCTATACCTCCAAATCCTGGCCCTGTGATTTCATGATGTTCACTGTTCTCCCATTCCCAGGACTCTCAAAAAGTGTATGCTCTTCAAATACAAACATTCTTACATCATATTTCTATATCTTCTTAACCACTGATGTCATCTTAAAGTACCAACCTGAATATCACTCACCATTAATTGCTCTTCAAATGAGCACCATTGTGGGGAGAAATGTGAACAAAAACCTATAGGTTTTACTTAAGTACTACTTATGTTCTGGTAATATATTATTGAGGGCCTTTGATAAATCACTTTTCAACTTTGGGTTTAATACTTATTATACAGGATGATGAGGTTAAAAGGTCATGGTTGCAAATGCATTTTAAAAGACTTAGTACAGGGCATTATTATTTTTTATCACAGGAATTATCATAGTCAATTTCTCAGGTAATTGGTTATATACATAGAGAACCTCAAATAATTTATAAATATTCAGATCAAAATTATTGTTATTGGGTACATTTTTTAAAATTGCCTTTCTACAAGTCAGAAAACAAATACAAATTTGTGCAGAAAGATTATATTTAGAGAAGTGAAAATAGCAGCAAAAAGTTTTGCAAAGGACTCTGGCAGAGCCCTGTTTCATGGTCATTGTTGGAAAGGTCTGACTCCCCTTTTCTCCCGCAATGTGATGAACAGATAAAATGACAGGCAGGCCTGTGCATGCAGTGCAGACCTACCTAATGACAATGCAGCACTTATCTTTTCATACCTCAACCTCAGTGATCTCATCTGAGGTCTAGTAGAAACAGTAAACCATTCATTTTCATTACTTACTTGGATTCCATTGCCTGGACATCTAAGAGTGTTTCCATTCTCCTATTGATGGACAACTGGGCTGTTCTGTTTTTGTGTCTCTTAGATTAATATTTAGGATTGAGATTGTGGGATCACTGATAAATATATGACACCCAGAATTTTAAGCTGCCTCATCCCCCTCTGTTATGCAGAATTTTAGCATAGAATGAACAATATGTTTCTAGGTCTCTAAGGTTGCATCTCCTTGACTGAAATCATGAAATCATGGGTCACACATCCTAAGATGTTGTTCAGAGAAGTAATAATCAATTAATTGGAGGCAATGCTCCATTCCATCTGTTTATCTGCATAGCTAGAAATTCCTACTTACCTTTCTTAATGACTGTAAAATTGAATCTGTATTTGTAGTGAGCTTTGAAAAATTGCCTTGCCAGGGAAGAGCTAAGTTGTATTATTATGCAGGAGGCATATTTAGACTGGTGTAAAAATTGTGATAATACGAGAGTCTTTGAAAGTACCGAGGGGAATGGATAGATCTATTTTTTAATCGGTTTAGACAGCTGTCTACACAGCTGCATCCTGGCTATTCGTCTTCACCCAGTCACATGGCCTAGGACATCTGTCTGGGCTACCTCTCACACCTGAGAAAACTAATGAGGTCATCAGACACACATCCTACCCAGATCTGGAAAGGCTCAGTGAACACTGGGATGACTGTCGGTCTGCTTTTTTGTTGTTGTTGTTTTTTGTTTGTTTATTACATTGTAAGCACATGTTTCATAAAATATCTCATCATTTTCAGAGTGGCAGTTCCAGACACTATGACACAGGACACCTCCTTTGTTTGAAGCAAACATAGCATTTGTTTTTCAGTTAATCTCAAATGCTGACTATTGCTATTTGAAAGACTGCAGGGTTTTTTTGTTTTTTACAATGGAAGCAATTGGCTCTCCCTACTCTGGAAAGGGCCTCCCCTGAGAATTGGTATGCATTTGCTGAGGAAGAGACAGGAAATGCTTCCCTAAATTTGCAACCCCAGAAAAGGGGATATGTCCATCACCTCCGTGGCACCAAAATTCTGATCCTTGGAAACTGATAAACGTTTGCTTTCTTTGTTCTCTTTCCCTGCAAAATTCTTCTCTCCCAACCCTATTTACCTCCATACTGGCCTTTGTTCCTCAGCTCTACCTGTCCAAATACTGCTCAGTTTTCATGCCCAGTCATCTCCAGTGTTAAGCTTTATTCACTGCTCTAGTATGTTCTCGTTCCCTTTCTGTTTCTACTGAGCTTCATTTTCACCTCTATTGGTATTTGTTCTCTTGTCCACCTTCCTTACTAGTAAAGGCAGCTGAGATCATACCTTATTTATCTTTGTGTTTGTGTTACTTGCCAGTGGTTAACAATGTCCCAATACTTGTCCTGATACTTACTTCATATTTCTGGTGATTAATGGGATAATCTGCTAAATTCATTCAGTATGCCCTTTGTATGAAGACCCTGAAAATGTATATCCTATAAGTGTTGGAATATTCTTAAATAGACTAACACACTAAATATTGCTATCTGGAAAAATCATGATATCACTGTTGTAAATTAATGGCAACTGACTGTAATGTGCCCCATTACAGCGGACGTGAATTGAAGAATCAGGGCAGGAGAGGGCCTGAACTGGTGAAGCCCCAGTGAATGTAAGTGTAGAATAGTATATTCCTGGAAAAAAGTTGTGAACAAAGTAATGTCTCAAAAACAAGATGTTTTTGAAGTTCTTCCTTCAGGTTTCACTACTCATCTTTAGGTTTCTTTGGAAACATTCCTTCTGATGGGTGTTTTAATTTTGTATAGGTTCCTTGGAATGGAGATGGTCTGGAAAATGAGATTCGAATATGCACTTCATGATTATAAAAGCAGCTGTCATCACTGGAGCAGAATGACCTCTCCATGGGACCGAACTACAGGATGAACTTGAAGCTGGCTAAAGAAAGTACGGTAAGGAAAGAAAGGCTTCACTCCTTGTTGTGTTCAAAAGAGGTTGAAGACCTGTTTTCTGAGTTTATGGGGAGACAGTTGAACATCTTCCATTTGTTGAAGGTAAGATTACCTCACCCCCACCACAAAAAACACAGGGATGAACTAGCAATGTGGAGACAGGCAGGGGGCTAAGGAAGGAGAAGGGCAGAAGGAAGCCTTTGGCAGATAGAACTATGCACAGAGGACTCCAGGAAAAGTCTTCCTGGGCACCCATATTTTTTCTTTTTCCTTATCCTATTCCTAAGGCTTTAGAAAGTTTTGCCAAACTTTCAGCCTGGTGTTTTCTGTTCTGGGTGGAGTGAAGGCAGGAGCCATGCTTGGGATGAGGTGGAAAAAGGGAAGCCAAAGCAATGTAGAGCAGGGGTGCAGGTGTGGACTGACAAGGAAGGCAGATGAGAGACCAGAGACAGATAAATGGTAGTTTACTTGATCGGACTCCTTATTAGACAATGGAGATAGAGCTGCCTGCAGTGAATCCATATCAGGGATCAAAGGATTGTTAACTAGATATTAAAGTAAGGATGATCTCCTGAAGGAAAACATGGGCACAATTTGCTTTATCTTCATAATGGTAGGAAATAGACAAAACTCTGGGAACAGCAGCCATCCACTCTTCTTCTCTTAAACGGCCAGGCCATGAACTAGAAAACCTGAGACCATCCAGGGAGGAATGAATATAATAATGTGACTGGCCAACCTGAAGAGCACAAGTGTCCTGTCAGTGTGAACTTGAAATAGGCTGGAGAATGGAGAGAAATGGCAGCATGCATGTAATTTCCTTTCTGATTGGTGTAGGAGAACCCCATTGAATAGCCTCTCAACAAAGAGGCCTTTACCCTTTATAGCACTAGAACACAACATGAATGGGGGAAGCCTTGAAATACCTAGGCAATATGTAATAAAATCGTTTTCTTCCTGACTACCCTGCTTTACATGATCATATATATAATATATATATGGTTTGACTAAAGCAGTTGGATTTGTTCATTGGTGGGAAAATCTCTGAGAACAGACCTTCTCCTAGCTCCAACTATGGTAATGATAGCTCATGTGTGACCTTTGGCGGGGTACTCTGGGACTTCCAGCACAGACTCTGGCTGTGTCTGGTAGGCACAGATGCTCGCCACTGAAAATGCTTCAGATGGGCCAAAGTAAGAGGCTCTTGGCTCTGCACATGTTAACGGAATGAAGGTGGAAAATTAAACGTAATTGCATCCATGTCATCCAGACTAAATGACATTTTAAAACTCTGCATATGGATTTTGTTTCCCTTTTTTATTGTTATGGTTTTCAGAGGCATCTGTGAGCACTTGTGGATGTTCAAAGTAGGATGCCATGGTGCCCTTTAATAAAGGGTTTATCTTATGGATAGAGCACTGAGTTTGAAGTCAGACTACTGGTGTTTACATCTTGGTCTTGAGTGCTATTTCTGCTTAATGAACATGTTACTGATAATTCTGAACCTCAGATTCCACGCATATAAAATAAGGTAGAAATATATTTTTCAGGAAAAAACCTTGCTACTCACTTTCCTTTTGCTCAAAACATTTTAAGATCTTAAGGCATCTTCCTGCCTCAGGGACAAGGTCTAACCTCTAACATCGAGTCCTGGAAACTGATCTCCAATCTCTCTAATGGTACTTCTCACTCCTCCTTCACACCTACCCCTCACAAAACTCCCCTCCATCCAGCCATCTTCACTGCTTATGTCTGCCACCATCATGCCACCTTGTTTCCTGCCTCCTTGATTCCTGTCTCCTTGCTTTCTCTTCTCCTACTGTCTGTGATGAAAACAAGTTTTTCCTTCCCTTAGCTTTTGCAGGTTGGATAACACTAGGTCCCTTTTGGAGCATCACATCTTATCTCTTCCATTTAAATTCTGTTTTTGTTTGTTTGTATAGTTCCCAAATAGAAACAATCTCTTCTCTTTTGAGTTCCTCCTGACTCAGAATTTTTTGTGTTCCCAAGCTATAACATAGAACTTAGCACACAATAAATGCTTAATGCCTTTGTTGAATAGTTGGGTCAATGTATGGAGAGTGAGAAATCATCGGACCATGAATCAATGATGCTGGAATAACCCATACTGTTCACCATCTGGAACACCATCCTTATGCCCCAATCTTGAAACTCACTATAGCATCTCCATCAAGATTACTGACCTGAGACAATCAGGAGCTCACCTTTTTAGGAAACTCCCATACAGTCATCAGCATTGTAGCTGAGGCCACATCTTTTCCAAGGTAGTCCTTTCAACACCTCCACCTCAGCATATTGGTCTGAACCTCAAGGTACATGGCAATATTTTCTTCTACATGCGCTATAAACACAACAGAATTATTCTCACCTCCCAAGATGGGAGCGAACAATTCAGGCCTGAAGTAAGCACAATAGTGGGTGCGGTTGAATGCTACCTGCTTCTTCTACCATCCCTCTCCTCCCCCATGTATATAAGAGGCATCCATGTCTTTCTCATTTCAAACATGTGCATTGTCTGGCTAGCCCTTAGAAGGCTTTGGAGACTTTGTTCCTGGTTTAGAGCTTAAAGTTTTGAATTATTCTTCCAGGAAAGGAAAAAGGGTTGTATAAGAATAGGTGCTAGGTGGACGGATAAAAACAAAATAGGAATGGTGAGTAAATGTTATTGTTACCATTTAAAGATGTTCAAATACATTTTAATTGAAATTTAAATATCTCTGTAATGAAATTACATGGTGCATTTCTGCAGAACTCAGTAATCTAGGTAGCAAAGCTTAAAATCCAGTTATCTTCATAGTTTCACGAGATTGAATGCTCCAGCACTCAAAAGTAGACGATAGATAGTGTAAAGGCTTTTGTCAGTTGTCAAGTCCATTTTCTAGAATTTGTAGTAAATCCTTGTTTAAAAAAGTAAGGCAACATTTTCACAAAGCCAAAATAAAAGGAAGTCAAATCCATTCCAAAGCAGTCATTCAAGGTATTTCCCTTATGAAAACAATTTTTGATGGATGTATATGAGCCCTATGTATATTATGTGGACATAACCTTAGAGAAAGCTACATGTGTGAGTTAAGGGGAAAATTATTATTGTAGCAATGATTCATCATACCGGGGTCACATTGTTGAGATTCTTGACAAAAAGTCTAACTAAAGCAGGGAAACAAATGATGCATGAAGCTTGGGTGAATTCCCCAGAGGTCTGAAGCATTTAGAAGTATGACATGTGTGACCCACATCATATTGAACATCCACTGCGGCAATGCACACCTCTTAGTATTATTTCTGATACCTGGAAATGAAAAATACAAATCCATCTCTTAAAATCCACAGAACAATCATGTGAATAATGCAAGATGCTTCCATCACCATAGTTCACTTTCCTGTTAAGTATGTTCATTGAAAATCTTGGCTCTATTTTAAATTGTATTCCCTCCTACAAAATTATGGAGTGACAAGCTTCCATTTAGATGAGTTTGCTTTCACTTAGTGAGAATAGATGTTTTTGGTTTTTTTCTTTTCCTTTACTTTCTTTTTTTAAGTGTGAGCTTCACTCACATTTAGTGTGCACAGCAGTGTATTTTGGTCAGCCCCATTTGCCTGTCATTCTGTTTCCTTGGAATGAATGGTGCTGGGGATTTAGGCAGCATATTTCAAGGTGTAACCAGATTGTACAGCAGAACTTTCAGAGGTTTCATATAAACTATGTGCATACTTCATTTTAAGTCGCTTATTTTGGAAAAGAGGAGGTAACCCAACCACTGCTCATTTCACTGATGCCCATTCACATGATGCTTGTAGAGAAGAAAATTTTTTTTAAATTTATTTTAATTTTGAAGAATGATACCTGGATTTGATTAAGAACTAAATTTTAAGTCACAAACATGTTTTGGTGATATCTTACTAAAATAGGAGTGAGGTGTCAGTGGTCCACAGTCATCATTTGGGGGGAAAGTGGTTGAGAGGAGAAACAGGTATTCAGTCATTCTGTAAAGCTGGATGCTCCAGACACAGTGAAAATCACATAAAGGGCTGATGTAAATCTTCACTTCACGGGTCAAAAAAGACTTATGAAAAGGGGTTTGATGGCAGAAACTCTGTGCTGAGTCCCATCTCATTGTGCTCATCTCACCTACCGTGCAGAGCTGGAGCTCTTACCCTGGAAGTGTCTTCTGTGGTCCATTTTCTTAAGATTCCTGACTCTTGTTTTCCCATTGAATTAATCCGATTGCCCAAAGGAGCTCTGTGAGTTGTTTGAGTTGTACTGCTGTGCGCAGTGGAAAAGCTACCAGGTTTGGAATCAGGATTCCAGTGCCATCCCTTGGCAGTTCTGTAATCTTGAGATGTGTTCAGTTTTCTTGAGAGTAGAGTTATTGTAGTATTCAAATGAGCTGATAAAAGCATAGCCTATGAAGAAGTCAGGAAACTGTTAATATCACTATTTTGGATTGCTATACGTTCTGGTAGGAAGTGAGTGAAGTTCAATAGGGTGCCATAGGAGAGAAGCACAGTCAGTGACTTCTGCAAAGTGAGGTATGCTTTTTCAGGTAAATATTCAACCTAAGACTTGTTCTTTCACTACCAAAAGTCAAAGTTACTTTTGACAACGATTCTGAATATATGGTCTACAGCCCAATATTATCCAGAATGGATAGGTCAGCAATTGTGACAACTGATGTCATAAGAAAAACTATCTTCATTATAGGGGTCACTTGTTAGAAAAGGACATTTAAAACTTTATAGCTCCATAAAAATGTACCATGCTGTTAGAATAAACATGAATTGTTTCTTGACTATGACCTTTGAGCCAGTGGTATTAATTTGACCCCTCATCGTTCTCAAGACAAGTGTGTCCTTTCATTAAGCAGAAATTTATTATCAACATTGAAGTATTGAACTTTTAATTGAGTTTTTCCTGATTGTGTTTTATTTCACAAACTTCTCTTTGCATTTCCTCTGTTGCCTTGGCTTTTCTTGGAGTGGAAGTTTGTACCTGCTTCAGCATAGGTGGAACAGTGTGCTAAGTGGTCCTCCCTCGGGATGGTCCATCTCTTGGGCTTTGGTGATGCCACTCTCTGCCTACCTGTATGAGAGAAAATGGCTGGGCAGCCGCTCCATCATCTTCTCTGAAATAAGTCTAAGGATGTTAAGGTTTTGAACTCAATAGGAATTAGGCTCAGCTGCAACAGACAACAAAAGGCTGGTTATGGTGACGCGGAGCTAGATAGAGAGTGGCTGTTTCACGGTCAGGTTACCCCAGTTGTCTTAACCACTAAATCGTTGTTGCCAGCTTGCAGAGATAAGATGGATTGCTTGGAGGCTGACTTGTGCATAGTCAAAGCAGTCAGCTATAGAGACTAGGCAGTGTAAAATGAGGTCAGCTACGCACACTGCACTGGCAAGCATTGAAGGGTTTTGCAGCTCCAGGTCATTTATATGAAATGAGCCACATGGTGGAAGGAAGGAGACAGCTTCTTAGTCAAGAATGCTAAGACTGGAAATTCATAAGGATTCTGAAAGGAATTTTTTTTTTAAGATTTTATTTATTTATTTAACAGAGAAAGAGGTCACAAGTAGGCAGAGAGGCAGAGAGAAAGGAGGAAGCAGGCTCTCCACTGAGCAGAGAGCCCAATGCGGGCCTCGATCCCAGCACCATGAGCCAAAGGCAGAAGGCTTTAACCCACTGAGCCACCCAGGCGCCCGGATTCTGAAAGGAATCTTGAGCTAACCTCTTTGGGTAATCTCTAAAGAAATTGAAGGAAAGAGAGATGAATGCATTAGCCAGCTTTACTATAGTTGAGGAGAGAGCCCAGGGTTTCAACTTCCTATTCACTCCTCTTCCCACAAGTAAGGGAAGGATACTCTGTTTTTCCTTCCAATATTTCCTTTTCCAAAAGTTGGAACTGAGGGATCCTTATATTCTACTCTACGCAACTCTGGTATGATTTTTGACAAATGGATACATAAGAGGATGAGGGCAACATCAGCCTCCCAAGGAGGTAACATTAATGTCCATGAGACATAGGGACTAATGTGGAACATGGGAAGAGGGTCTTCCTCCTGATGGCGGAATGCTCAATCTTTAGTTCAGAGTTTAGACTCAGATTTCCTTGTACATGTCTTACTATAATTATATGTGCAAAGATATTCTTAAAAATAGCTGTACTTGTGTTTAGCCCTGAAGAAAACAAGGTTTCAAATGTAAGTATTGTGCTGTTTCTATATTTATTTAATACCACCCAACTGATTTTCAAATGCTGATGGTATTTCTGAACAGTGGACTGCATGATTTTCAGGAGGTGGAATTAGGAAGTAGGTGGTTCTCCTGTTTTGCAAGGACTAATCAGACCTGAGGGACATCCTCAACTGTTAAAGATAAACTCTAGTCCATGACCTTACAGTGCATTTGAAAAAGAAAAAAAAAAAAAAAAAGATTTTGCCTTTGTACATTTACTCCCATATTATTCAGTCACCAAATAAAAAACAAAAACAAAATGAAACAAACAAACCCGAAATAATGTATTTTATTGCCATGTGCCTTTTTCTTTGTTACTTATGCAATATGAAAATTTCCCCCAATTTTTTGAGTTGCTTGGAAAGCATTATAACACACATTATAACATTACAACATTTTCAATATGAAAATAATTGAAATTGCATTCATTTCTCTTTTTGCCAAATCAGTGGGTGAAACAGACTTTTAACTTCTAAAAGTGTATGACTTCTGTTTCTTATCTATTCCTTAACAAAGTTAGGTGCTCAGTTATATTCTTTACATTGTTCAATGTCTTAATTAAAAATTTATAAAGGAATGAGGAAAGTTGATGAATACCTGTAAAAGAAAGGTTCACAATTCCTCCTGATAACTAGCACCATAAACGCAGGTTTTTTTTAAAAGGAAAAAAAAAATCAGGAATGGCTTTGATAGCCTTCTTGCCATAACAGCATTTATCGTAAGTGTCAGAATACTCTCAGTGATAATGTCTTACCGAATAAGCAGGTAGCTCACCTGATCTTCATCTCCCCAGCACCTAATAGATTTTGTGGGCACACAGCTGAATCTCATTTTATGTTATGCTCAGTCACAAAAAAAGAATTAGATTGTGTTCTTCTATCAGGCACGAGGATATATATCCATTGTAATCATCTGTAAAAATTACTTTAAGTTAAGTCACTAGGAGCTTGTTGGATATATGCAAAATATAGATAGTATGTTTTGGCCCATTTCATGTTGATTTGAAAACAAAAACAAAAACTCTTATACCTCTGAGTGATTTGCACCAGACTTTTAGAAATGAGACAAATTTGTGGATTTTGTTCTTGAGAAGCATATTGTAAAGGAGAAGTATTGATTTTATTTCATTCAGGCAAAATTGGTTATTTGTTTTTACTTATGACCATTATAAAACAGGGCTGAGCTGCCCTGTTATGTTTGTTATGATCAAACAAGAATGATCTATAATGTTTTCCTAGGTATTGAATAGAATCCAAACTCTATTGGGGTCAGTGGTGTTAGACAATTTCCCAGCGTTGAGAGGCAGGGAAAGGATGACTGCAACCTGTGGACAGCGTATCTGAGAGCAATAAACTTTGGCTGTGTGTGTACTTTTATTAGGAGCACGAAGGAACCAGAAGCCTCATTTCAGAATGATAATAACATGAGCTTAGATGGCCATAATAATCTTGTAATTATTTTTCAGTCAATTGGCCTATTTGATTATTCCTGGAATGACATGCTCTTCCAACTTGACATTTATTGGAGACAAATACACACACAACCTGACTAGAACAGTATATTAGTGCCAAATGGCTTTGACTTTCAATATCCCAAAGGACAGTGCATCTAAAATTATGTAAAGTGAAACTGTATACATGGTCATCACACATAGAATATTTTATTTTTTTACTCCTTAATATAAGGATGAGGGAACTGAGGGCTATTTCTCTATTACCCCCATTATTTCTTTATATCTCCCAAGTCTCAGATCAGTACTTATGCCACCTCACAATGCTGGTTTGTTCATGGCTTCACTGTAAACGTTCTAGGAAATGATTCAGAGGAGTCTTTATCCATAGTGCCTCAGTTTGGTTTGGTTTTACTCCATCTTGTTTTGCCATTTCAGACCTCAGCCTCAGTTTCCCCTCTTCAGAAAGAACCTCATTGACAATCTTATCATCCACCTCTCTATTATGCTTTCATTATATCCTGCCTAGTTTCCAATTAGTATTTCAGAAAAAATCTAATTGTTTTGTTTATGTAAAACCTGTCAGCAGGTATGTTCCACTGTTCCTACCGCTGTGAAAGTTCCCTGAGCAGATCCTTATCTGTGTTGTTCACCACTCTATTTCCAGAATGTAGACAGTGTCTGGGGTCATGTAGGTGCTCAACAATTTATATTTGATCATTGAATCAAAGAAGGGAGAATGAGACAGAAGCAAAGAGGGAAAAAAATTGATAGTGTTTAAAGTCCATAGCTAGGGAAAGGATCAAGGATATTAATTGATACAGTATTAAAAGTATTCATAAATATACCCTGTAACAATGTTAAAGAAAAGAAAAAGGCAATGATGTGTGTGTTTATGCCGGTGCATATATGTATATATCAGACAGAGTAGTAAATGGAGACAGAAGTAGCAGTAATTGAGAATATTTGGAAGACATCAGAAGGGCTTGAGAAACAAGGTCTGGAGGAGGCTGAATGAATCCCCCTGCCTCCCGCGAAGATGTCCACATCCTGACCCTGGGAGCCTGTGAATGTATTACTTTCCATGGCAAAAGGGACTTCGCACATATGATCAAGTTAAGGTCATTGAGATTGGAATGTTGGCCTGGATTATCCAGGTGACTCCAGTATAATAACAAGGGTCTTTACAACAGAAACGCAGAAGAGAATTGGAGAAGGTGTGGTGATGGAAGCAGAGGTGAGAGAGAGAGAGCAAGAAAAGATGGTGAGAGTTGAAATTTCTCTGCTGCTGGTTTTGAAGATGGAGGAAGAGGCCATGAACCAAGCATGGCAGGTGGCCTGGAGAAGCTAGAATAGGCAAATAAATTGATTCTCCTTTAGAGCCTCTAGAATTGATCAGGCTGTGCCAGTCCTTTTTGAATATCTGCACTTCCAGAACTTTAAGGTAATAAATTTATGTTATTTTAAGCCACTAAATTGGTGGTAATTTGTTCCCCAGCTATAGGAGATTACGATGAGATCCTGTTAAAGATATGTCTTAAAGATTAGTTCCTTTTCTCTTTTAGAAATTTTATTTTTTCAACGAAAATAACACATGCTCATAACATAAAATGTGGAAAATGCAAAAAAAATATGCACGGGAATAAGATTACCCTTTAACCCCATCAGCCAGAGAAAGAAGTCTTAATATTATGCTTTATTTTCAGAGATGGACTTTGGATCAATGAAGTCAGGGAAGGAGGATATTAGAGCTGGCACTAAAAGCTCTTTGCCATACTGAAAGGAACATTTAGTTAATTGTGAAGTTATAAGTCATATTTAACTAAGCATTATTTCCTTAGCCCGGAGTATAATAGAAATTAGTGTGATAAAGAAAAAGTGTCAGAGGAAGCGGATATCTCCTGCCTTCCCCTTTATCTGGGTCAGTTTTTCTTATGAAGGCCTGTGTATGACAGAGATGACATTGCCCACTTTGTTTTGTGTTTTGTCTTTCTCAGGGGGCATGATGGGTCCAGTCCATAGTCATAAAGTGAAGTGGCCAGGCTTGGCACCCAGCTCTGATCCTAACAAGCCATGTGACTCACAAGTCCTTTGTTTTCCCTGGATCTTAGCTTGCACATAAAACCTGTGTCCAGTTACCTTCTAGGCCCTTCCAGCTCTAAATTCTTAGGGCCCAATTTAAAGCACTCCAAGAAGATTTTGTGTTATTTCAATTTCTATAACCTCATTTCGTTTCTAAGGAACTCTAGTGAGGACTCAATGTTTGCCCAAATCACACAGTAGTTGGATTTCATTTCTGAAGGAGTTAAAGAAAGAAATCATAGCTTCTGGGAGAAATGGGAGAGATTGTGAAGAAAGGTTTACCTCAATAAATTTATCTGAACCTATAGCATTTTCATCTGATGATGCTCTGGATACATTTTCAGATAACCCTCTAGGTTCTCTGGATTTTGTTGAGAGAGCCAAACAAGTGTCAAAAGAAACATTAAATTTAGTCATAGTGTTTCTTCTATTTACTGTGGTTATTTTAAGTTTACTAGTCCAGGAACGGCAAAAGGAGCTTAGAAAAATGCAAATCATAGTTCGTTCACCTGTCATTCTCTGACATGGGACCTCTCAATGTGGATGGCCCTAAGTTTGTATCAGACATCCAAAGTCTGAGATGATAGGGTTGAAAAACCAAACTGACTTGTATCTACACACACAAACTGGTTTTAGCAGGGGTACTAATGGTGGCATTATATTAAGCAGTTATTTAGAACAGGATTATAAGTATCTAAAAGTGGCCATAAATACTCAAATTCAGTAATGGGTCTTGCTTAGTTAAACTCCTCATTTGAACTCTGTTTAAGTGTAACCAATGACCTTAAAATCAGTGCTAACTGCAAAACCCTTTACCTTTACAGGCTTCCCTCTTCAGTTTTTCTTGAGGGAAGAACTGCTCTCCTGGTGTGGTAGAGAGGATGAGTGTTTTGAAGAGCCATTCAGTTCATTATTTGTAATAATAATGGAAACATTGAGTTGAATAATTTAAAGGCTTGAATGAGTCATTCATAGCCGAGATCTGAAAAGCAACTCTTCACATTTGAAACAATCTTGAGCTTTAAGAAAGTTGTTCCTTGACTGGGTAAATCAGCCTGAGTAGAAAGAAATTGAAGGGATGATAAAACTATTTGGAAAAATGTTCAGAAATCTGAAAAACACTCCTTAAAACACAGGCCTTTATTACACAAAGAGAGAGAAATGTCACGGGCATTGCTGTTTGGGTAGCAAATTCTTCATTTTAAGTACAAGAACTAAATTGTATTACTCTTGGTAGAGAAGGATTTAAGGACTCAAGCTGTGGATCAACACATCCAGGATGACTCCTGATTCTTACTCTGCTGTGTATATAAGTTCAGGAAAATGACTTTTTATCTGCACTTACTTATCTTCACTTACTTCCCTAACTTACAAGAGAGCTATTAGTAACATGTGAAGGTCTATTTCTGGAGAGTTTGGAGGGAGGGGAAGTAAGATAATACACGTGGTTCCTGGAAAATAGTAAGGGTCCAGTAATTGTTAACTCTGCATAGCAGTAGTAGTATTTGTAAAATATGTCCTGAGCAGTTCTTATGTTGAAGCAGCAAGCTAGAATTTGAGTACAGAGTGCCACTGAGCAGTTCACAGTGTAAGGGAGTAACAGACATACAATAAATAAGCATTATATTATAAGAATGGAAGAAACATAGGTAAGGCATTATGAGTTTATGGAAAAGGTACGCAATAATGGTAGATTGCAAACTCAGGAATCATTAAGTAGAGGAAGTGGTATTTGAGCCCTAATTTGTATAATAAATTGGAATTTTCCAGGACAAAAATTATTATAAGTGAGAAGGATTGGCTTTTTAATCCCAACGGAAGCTGAGTTTGTGTGTGCTTCAGTGTAATTTTGTGACCAGTTAATGGTGCATGATTCCATTTGTCTACTTCTTAGTATTTATGGGGTGTGAGGAGGAATATAAAAGCATAAACCTGGAAAGGAAACAAGAGCCAGATTTTGAAACACATCATTTACAAGTCTAAGGATTTTGGATTTAATCTTTTGGGCAACAAGTTGCTATTAAAACTTGACAAACGAGAGTGACTTGATGACATAATATTTTCTTGTGTTTTAGAGAGACCACTGTGCTAACATTGTTAAGGACGAATTTTAGGTGAGGGAAATGATATGTAAAGGGAATGCATAGGAGACTATTTCAAGTCCCAGTGAGACAGGGAGCTTTATTATCTGAGAGTGAGGGTAGTGATGGAGAGAAGATCATAAATGTAAGGGGGGGAGTGTAGATTCTCAGAAAGATGTGGATTATGAGAGACACAGAGCTGTCCAGGGTCGCCTACTCGATGGTTATAAGTTGGGTAGACTGTTTTTTGGTTTTTTTCTTAAAGATTTTATTTATTTGACAGAGAGAAACACAGCCAGAGAGGGAACACAGGCAGGGGAGTGAGAGAGGGAGAAGCAGGCTTCCCGCCGAGCAGCGAGCCCGATGTGGGACTCGATCCCGGATCTCCGGGATCATGACCTGAGCGGAAGGCAGTCGCTTAAACAACTGAGCCACCCAGGTGCCCCTGGGTAGACTGTTTTAATCACTGATGGTACTAATCAAGATAAAGGGATGCAGTTCGGATTTAAATTGGGAAGTAGGAAGAGAGATTGTGTTGTTTCGAAAGTGAGTGTGAGGTGGTTAGTGTAAGGTTTTCGCAGTCAGGTAAAGGGAGAGGAGAGAGGCCGCCAACTGAGGTTGGAGCCTCAATATCCTCCTGGGCTTCGGCGCCAAATGTAAGGTTTTCCGTGTTGGTGAGGATGAACAGCAGAGAGAGTGAATAAAGGAGAGAAGCAGGTGCAGCAAGTGGTTTGGCAGGCTTTAATGGAGGCGCTCTCAGGCGAGGTTTCCTGGTCTAGCAGAAAGTAGGGCCAGGGAAGTCGCACGGTGGGGTTGGTGGCACTTATTTTTATCAGTCGGGGTGGGGGTGGGGTTTCTGGGAGATTTTAGGCAGGAGTTTCTAGGCAACAGGAGTGAGGTCCTGGGGGCGAAGTGATCTCTGGGGAGTATTGCATGTGCAGGAGAGATTGAGTTTTGGCTCATTCACTGTGACACAACATTCTGAGAATGGGAGGTCCCAGGGTCAGTTGCCATTTCATGGCTGCCTCAGTTTCCCGGTCCTGCTGGCCCAACAGTTAGCTTATGTAAGAGAGGAAGATCAGATGCCCTGTGTGATTACAGATGAGTTACTGAGGGGAGAGGGCTTTTTTTTAGGGTGTTTCACATCTGCAGGCGTTAGATACACGGAAGTAGTCTATGTACTTAACCAGATAGAGACTTGAAAAGTGGGTTCAAGGACCAAGGATTATCTTTATTAAATGTAAAGACATAAGAGGTTCCACTTGCATTTAACCAAATGAAAAAGTAAATGGGATAGAATGCACACAATTGGTATCTTTGTAAAAAGGTTATGTACTTGTACTAAACTTGTACCTTTTCTTCAAGTTTGAAATTTTATCAAAATGAACGTGTTACCAGAATGAACAAGAATTTCACCATAACTGTCAAAAGAAGCAGTACCAAATAATTACTTACAAATGATTTTCAATCTAAAATTCTGTGTAAGATGGAGCAGATTGACCAGGCTGATGAAAGATTTTTTTTTAATTTAATTTTATTTTTTCAGTGTTCCAAGATTCATTGTTTATGCCCCACACCCAGTGCTCCATGCAACACGTGCCCTCAGTACCCACCACCAGGCTATCCCATCCCCCCAGCCCCTTCCCTCCAAGACCCTCAGTTTGTTTCAGAGCCCAAAGTCTCTCATGTTTCATTTCTCTCCCCAAATTATCCTACTTCCCATTTCCTTTCCTTCTCCTATTGTCCTCTATATTACCCCTTATGCACCACATGTAAGTGAAAACATGTGATACTTGACTTTCTCTACTTGGCTTATTTCACTCAGCATAATCTCTTCCAATCCAGTCCATGTTGCTACAAAAGTTGGATATTCATCCTTTCTGATGGAGACGTAGTATTCCATTATAAATATGTACCACATCTTCTTTATCCATTCATCTGTTGAAGGGCACCTTGGCTCTTTCCACAGTTTGGCCATCACTAAGGAATTGTTGAAGAAGATAAACAAAGCTGGGGGCATCATGTTACCCAACGTCAGGCTTTATTACAAAGCTGTGATCACCAAGACAGCATGGTACTGGCACAAAAACAGAGAAATAGACCAATGGAACAGAGTAGAGAGTCCAGATATGAACCCACAAATCTATGGTAAAATCATCTTTGACAAAGCAGGAAAAAATATCCGGTGTAAAAAATATAGTCTCTTCAACAAATGGTGCTGGGAAAATTGACAACTATGTATAGAAGAATGAAACTAGACCATTCTCTAACAATACACACAAAGGCAAACTCAAAATGGATGAAAGACCTCAACGTGAGGCAGGAATCCATCAAAATCCTGGAAAAGAACATAGGCAGTAACCTCTTTGACATCGGCCACAGCAACTTCTTTCAAGACATGTCTCCAAAGGCAAAGGAGACAAAAGTGAAAATGAACTTCTGGGACTTCATCAAAATAAAAAGCTTCTGTATAGCAAAGGAAACAGTCAACAAAACAAAGAGGCAACCCATGGAATGGGAGAGGATATTTGCAAATGACACTGCAGACACTAGATATCCAAGATCTATAAAGAACTACTCAAACTAACATCCAAAAAGAAGAACACATCAAAAAAATGAGCAAGAGACATGAAGAGGCACTCCTCCATAGAAGATATACAAACGGCTAACAGACACATGAAAAAATGTTCAGCGTCACTAGCTATCAGGGAAATTCAAATCAAAACCACACTGAGATACCAGTCAGAATGGCCAAAATTAACAAGATAGGAAACAACAAGTGTTGGAGAGGCTGCGGAGAAAGGGGCACCCTCTTACACTGTTGGTGGGAATGCAAGTTGGCGTGGCCGCTTTGGAAAACAGTGTGGAGATTCCTTAAAAAATTAAAAATAGAAATACCCTATGACCCTGCAATTGCACTACTGGGTATTTACCCCAAAGATATAGATGTGGTGAAAAGAAGGGCCATATGTACCCTAATGTTCATTGCAGCAATGGCCACAATAGCCACAATGGCCAAACTGTGGAAAGAGCCATGATGAAACATTTTTGTTTAATTTTATTTATTAGTCATTTTTGTTAATGTTGCCAACATTAGATTTTAGCTTCAGTGTTAATTTTGCTGATAAAGATTAATGAAAGTTGACTAGTAATCCAATACTTTTTCTAATTTCTTAGTCATTTAGACTGAGAGATTAAGTGAACCTGTTTTCAATTAAGTTAGTGAATATCAACTAATTTCTTCCTGAAAATGTAGGAAGGTATAGGGTGATCAGGTTACCCAAAGTGAGGAAGTACATTTATGGGAATTCAAGTCTGTGGGTTTTGGCACTGTTAGATAAATGTTCATATTAACAGGAGTCAGCCCATTTATAGTCTCTGACTTGGGGCTCTTACTTGGTAAATGCCACAAACAATGGCATAGCCCATTCTTTTTCTGTAACATTTTTCCATTTCCTTTAGCTTGAGAAAATCTGTTGGAGCCCAAGGGCTTGGAGGAACTCCATATTCTTATCTGTTTTCATTGGGAAGGTATGTACAGAGCCATGTTATTTTGGTTCTCTAGACGTGGTCATAATGTACCAGCCAGACGGGCTTTTTTATGGCTTCTGCCATAAGAGATGAAGGGGATTTTGTTATTAGAATTCAATTCCAACAGAGATAACTTTTAAAATTGGCCGCTGAACAGTGTCCTCTGCCATCTGGCCTTTAAACACAAATAAATATTTGAAAAAAACTCCACAAAATTAATTTTTAATGAGTCAAAACATAATAAAGAATTTCATTTAAACTTAGAGTTTTCAAAGAGCAATATATAATAAAAATTAGATGTGAAAAAAATTCATAATTCACATTGGACGTTATCATATAACCCTGTCCTGTGATATGCTGTATGATGCAATTATTTTGGGTACAGTTTTTAATTGCATTCCTTAGTTGTGAACTCCAACTGTGCTTTTTTCATGATCTTGTGTGACTTACAAAACCATGCTAAGCCTCAGTTTCCCCCAAATGAAGATAGTAATGGTACCTATACCATTAGCTTACTGTATTGAGATGAAGCATGTGAAATATTTAGCATGGTGTTAGTCTATTCTAAGTAATCAATATACATTAGCTATGAGTGTCTTAAGATGAAAGCTTTAACAATTTATCCTTTTTGACTAAACATATCTTTTATTGTAGTGGCACAATGAATCAAAATAGTCACATTTATCTGAATTTACCCTTTTTTTTTTAAGATTTTATTTATTTTGACAGAGAGAAACACAGCCAGAGGGGGAACACAAGCAGGGGGTGTGAGAGAGGGAGAAGGAGACTTCCCACCAGGCAGGGAGCCCGATGTGGGACTCGATTCCGGGTCTCTGGGATCATGTCCTGAGCCGAAGGCAGTCACTTAACCAACTGAGCCACCCAGGCGTCCCTCAATTTAACTTTTATTTTTTATCCTCTGGCCAATTTAAGTGAACTCACAATGACATTTTGTGCAGTAACCCATTAACTGTACAGTCAGGTTTTGAAATCCACCTATCTGTTTATGTTTCCTATCTTAACCATTATAGAGGATGCAATATTTATGTTTTTCTGTCAGGATTGCTCTTGTAGCTAGAACTGAGCACCTGGTTACTGTTTGGGTGTTTATAATGAACTTGGTACCTCTGCCAACTACTTCACTTCCACTTAATTCAATAAATTGATCACACTCTATTTTCATATGTGAGGGCTACACAGATGATAAAGACACTATCCTCACAAGTCAGTCTGGTGAGGGATACTTGTGATCCTAGTATAGTGATACATGTAGCACAATAAAAGTTCGTAAGTGGTAAGATGCTAGTGGAGGGTAATGGAATAAAATGATCAATTATTTCTAGTAGGTCTAAGAGGGCTGGATTGGAAATGGAACTTGAGCTGGGCTCTGAAGGATGAGTAGGCACTCTGGAGTTGCAAAAAGAAGAGCCCATGTAAATAAATGAAAATGAAATGGAAAGCATGTGCAGAACAAGAACAAATCACTGTTTGGTTGCAGAAGAAAAATATTGAGTGGGGAAGAAGAAATGGGAATGGTTGGGATAGACAGAATAATCTGATGTATCTTGATTATTTCCATTCCCACCATATTTCTTTATGGGAATTCTAGTTCTCCCTTCTCATTGGGCTTATAGTAAATTACTCTTTCCCCCATCTATCCCTTTTATGTTCCATGTGAAATGATGATGTGTATATTCCATCATGGGTAGTTTCCTTGCATGGAGGGATGAGGGAATGGACATCTCAAAACAACAGAACATTCTTTTCCTAATGTCACCTTGCTGATCTCCAGTGGGGCTTCCATTCATTATTTCATTATTCCAGGAGCTACAGTGACACCTCCTATAGAATTCTGAGGGTTTCTTACTCCTCCAATAATGTTAAATCAATTCTTGATTATTCTAGAAGGTTAGTTTATTCTGAAAGGATTGCTGAGAAGCTCCAAGCAGTTGCTAGATTTGACTTTTGAGGAAATTGTCCAAAGTTTCCTAACCTGTCCTCTGAGCAGCCTGTGAAACAGGCCCTGCTGTCATACTCCTTGTTGATTTTAGCTTTTTTTACTCCTGTTTTCTTTTTTTTTTTTTACCTTAAATTTATTTTATTTTTTCAGTGTTCCAAGATTCATTGCCCAAGCCCCACACCCAGTGCTCCATGCAATAGGTGCCCTCAGTAACCACCACTCCTGTTTTCCAAGTCAGGTTAAGTTTTATTGCAATAGCTAAAGGAAAGTTCTAAAGTTATCTAGAGGAACCTGCTAAGAGAGATGGTTTCTTGGCTGTACACAAATTCACTGTTGTAGGATATTTGGGCAAAGCACAGAATTTGTTTTTACATGTCACTTCTCCACTTTTAGAGGGTTAGAGAAGCATCTATAAAAATATCAGAAACAGTTCTGGGTTTTCCATTTTTCCTCAAATTGGAGAGGAAAACAGGTATAGATTTGGGGGCTCTCGAGAACTTGACTAACAGTATCTCAAGTAGGGGTCATGGAATCTGCCTTTTGAAACAGCACCCACCTCCCTGTGATTCTTTAGTTTGCTAAAATTTTAAAACATCTGATACGACGGCACCTGGGTGGCTCAGTTGGTTAAGCAACTGCCTTCAGCTCAGGTCATGATCCCGGAGACCCGGGATGGAGTCCTGCATTGGGCTCCCTGCACCACAGGAGGCCTGCTTCTTCCTCTCTCACTCCCCCTGCTTGTGTTCCCTCTCTGGCTGTGTTTCTCTCTGTCAAATAAATAAAATCTTTAAAAAAAAAAAATCTGATACGAAGTAAAAAATCAGAAGCTAATGAAGAGTTTTGAGAATTGCATTTGGGCAAGATAAATGTGCTAACATGTACAAAATGGATTAGATTGGGGAGAATTTGGGGGCCATGACACATTTAGAAAGTTATTACACTTCTAAGTCAGGTGTAAGGGCAGGAGGACAGTAGTTAATCTTGGCATTTGGGTGCATGCATGACTCTACATCATGGGAATGAATAGAGGAGACTGCTGTATGAATGTTTATTTTGATGTGCATGAAAGGTATCCATTAGAATACCAAATCCTGCCCCATCATTAAGACACTGAAGGCATGAGCACGTGCTACAACTTAAAAAGGCCACATGTTCCCCATAAGTGCTGACAGGAAAGTTAGAATTGAACATGACCATTTAACTTCTCATACAAAGACATGCACTGAATTAATAAAACCAAGAAAGCCTCATTTTGCCATAGCTGTGAATGCGACCAGATGGCCAGTCACACACGCCTCTGAGAAGCACTGAAGTGTTTTTTCTTTCTTTCTTTCTTTTTTTTTTTTTAATCTACCTTATGATTATTCCAAGATGAAAGCTATTATGGGAAAAATCCATATAGTCCAAGAGTAAAACCAACAGGGAATTCACAAGAAACAGAAATAAAAATTAGAGTCCCCATGGAGACAGGCATAAAGAAGGGGTGTAACTCCACCTTAGTATCCAGGTAATGTTACTTTCAGAATAGATTGTCTGGAAGTGACTGTTGAAGGGTCAATGCCTTTTCTTTTACAGATGAGAAAACAATCCACAGAGATCAGTGGACTTGGTTATTTATTTTTCTTTTTAGTTTGCAAACTACTTAATGACAGAGCCACAATAGAAGCATTCTTTCCTGAAGGCTCTTGCTTTCTTTCATCTGCATCACAAAGGGTTTCTGTTTTCCTCAAAACTGATACATGCCACATCAACATACATATGTGTTTTTCTACCTTACTGATTTTTTAACATCAACTTTTTACTCAAATATAGCACAGGTATAGGAGAATAATGTACAAGTTTTAAGTGTCTGATAAATGAATTCACAAAATGAACCAGGTAAAAAAAATGCAGTTACAAAAAATTATCAGTAATTCAAAGTTCTTACCATCTTTCCCCTTCATCCCTATCTACAATGTTCTCTCAACAGTAAAGTTTTAAAAATCTTAACAGATTAATTTTTCTTATTTTTATATCTTAGATAAAGGAATCATACAATATATATTTTTTCTTTTGGCTTTTTTTTTGCCCAGCATTATATTTATAAGATTTGTTCCTGAAATATGTAACTGTATTTCATCATTTTTATTGTTGTTTAGTATTTTCATTGTATAGATATTTATGCTGAATAAATTCATACACTGAATTCATTCTACTGTTGGTGATTACTTAGCTTGTATCTAGTTTTGGTCTATTAGAAGCAGTGCTGTTTTGAAATGCTTTTTATACATGACTTTTATAAATATATATGCTCCTCTATTGGTTATATAACTAGGAGTGTAATTACTAGATCATAATATATGAATACATTTACCTTTAGTAGATTCTGCCTGTTTACTGGCAAATACTTATGTATATGAATGTTTGATTTATATTCAAGTTAGCACAACAGAGATGTGGGGGGGATAGTCTGAATAAATATCACTAGAACATTCAAATATACATTTTTTTTAAATGAACCTTAATCTCTACCTCACACTATATGCAGAAATTGGGTCTAGTAGATTTTAGTTTAAAATATTTAAGTTTAAACAATAGAGCTTCAAGAAGTTAGAAAATATTGTTATGTGCTATCATGATTTGGGGCAAAGAAAAAGAAACTTTTTATTGTCTATAGAAAACATGTTTCATAAAGAAAGAAGAAATTCTTTTAAGAGAATTAGAAGGTAAGCCACCAAATGGAAGATATTTACAAAACATATCTCTTGAAGGGTATGAATCCAGAATACATAAAATCTACAAATCAGTAAGGAAGAGAGAGCATTAAAAAATTGGGCCAGGTCTGGAATGGGCACTTTATAAAAGAAGGTGTCCCAGTAACCAATAAAAATACAAAACTATTTTAAAACCCATATTTGATGCCCCTATACATGCACCAAATTAGTTAAATAAATGTCATTGGAGATGAAAGAGAGCACTGGGTTCTCTTACATGCTGCTGATGGAAGTGTTAATTGGCCAGCCACTCATAAACCTTTTTGATATTATTCTCTACAGTTATAGACACTTATCTGAGTCTACACCCAATAGTAGCATGTATCCCCTGGGACAGGTGTAAAAGCTTATGCAGCTTTGTTCATAACAGCCTCAACATAAAAACAGCATGCAGCTTTTGTCAATAATAGTACAGATTGATAATCTTGGGAATCAAATGATGGAGGATTTTTTAGTAGGGTTTAGCAAACTTTTTTTCAAGGAAGAGTGAGGGAGTAATAGTGATAAAGAAGTATTCCAGAGAGGGAGGAGGGCTTTGGGGTATCACCAGCACTGTTTCTTTACCTGGATGGTGTTTGTCCAGTTCATTTAGTGACAAACAAAATGAGTCCAGCCTCATTGAGCTGTACAATTTTGGGGCACTTTTTAAATAATATGTTATATTTCATAGTGTAAGTGGTTTAAAACAATAAACTCATCAAAAATTTGTTTGAAAGTCCTTATTTGAGAAATAGAAGGGGGAATAGTATAGGGGAAAAACTACAGCTCTAAACAATATCAGAATACTTAGAGAAAAATGATACGGAGTTCACTTGATCTTTTCATAGCACCTTTACATTATCACTATGGTAGTCTGGAAGAAATAATAAGAGGTAAATAGAATGTGATGTAGAGGTAAATAGTCCTGTGATGTAGGACTTTGGAGGTGGGAGCTCTCTCTCTGCAGGACAGAATTCTTTAGTCGTATCACAGCTTGATTTGGACAAGGGTTTGGAAGGGAATGGTTTCTGTGGGAAGGGAGATTAAAAATATGCTGATTTTTCTAATGCAGTCATATTCAAAATCATAACACCTCTCTCCATTTCTTAAAGTGGCAGCTGATTTTGGCAAAGTAGGAAAATACCTGACTAAATCTGTGTCATGGAGTGTTCCTTCTTTCATTCTCACGAGCACTAGATCTCTTCCTGAAGGGCTTTGGCAGGCCAGCTTACTGTCTTCAGGACAGGGTCATCTAAAGCTGGCTCTGACTGGGAACAAGGAGGCCAGTAGGCACCTAAGACTGAGGCAAAAGAGGTTTTAGGAACAGAGACTCTTCTTGTGCTGGACTTGTTGAACCTTCATTGCTCTCTGACACACCCCTCTCCCTTCTCTCAGTCTCTGGACCCATTCTCTTGACTAATTGAATAGGACATTTTACCAGCCATCTTTCTCTGAAACTCTCTTGCTGTTGACTGTTTCATGGACAGTTGACTCCTTAACTTGCCCTCTTCTCTTCATAGGCTCATCATTTTGTTTACATGGCCTCTGGTCCATTCATTTCATGTGTGCTCAGCTTCCTGTACCTGGCTCTTCACTTGATCATTTAAATGCCTCTCTCCCCTAACTTAGCATGACCTTTGTAGATGATCATTTATATGCCCATGGCAGATGAAAAGTTTGGAGATACTAGTTTTATAAAAAGCAGCAGAGATAGGAAAGAGGCAAGGAGGGAGAGGAATAACCAGAAAAGTATGTGAATAAATCATGAGAAGAGTGAAAAACCACTTGCTTAGGAACATGGTGCAATTGAGAGTATTGAGGGAAAGTAGCTGCCAGAGATGAATAGAGAGTATGCTTTGATTAGAGGACCATGTATTCCATCAGAGAAGAGAGGGTATTTTATAGAAGGGTGCCAAGAAGCAATGTTTAAGGACAAATAAACAGGTCTAGTATAAAGCCCAGCTCTAATTTCTATTAATGGAAAGGAATGTACTTTTGTTCTGAAACTGAGTTGGACTTGAAATCCAGAAAGAAATGGCAGCAAATCCTCAAATACGACAGCCGGGCATTGTCTCATACTTTGTATTAAACTGGTTCTAGCATGTTCAGTAATGATGTTACAACTAAAAATAGGGATTGAAGAATGGTAATTTGATCAAAATTGTCTGTCAGCTAGATGCTTTGAGAAGTTCTGCTGGAGATAAAATGAAAGCACAGGTTACAGACTATTAATAGGATATGGATTATTGATACTAACGCAAAGCAAAGAATCAGCTCACAATCACTGTGTTCCTATTGATATCCCTGAGCCTCTTGGAAAGCGGTCTTCATCCACCTCCCTATATCATCATCTGTATGAGTCAACATCCCGGCTTTTGTCAACCTCTCTTTTCCTTTAAAAAGGACAAAGCTCTCTTCTTGGGTACTGGGGAAGTGCACAACCACTGCAGGCAGGGAGCTTGCCATCCAATCTGGCGGTGACACAGAAAAATAAATAAATAATTGGTCTATGACTTATGTAAGCCCTATAAAGGAAAAGTGCAGCTTGCTAAGAGAGTGTATAATTGGAGAACTAAACTGGACTTGGGATTCAAGGAAAATGTCTATGAGGTAGTGATATCCATTCTTCTGATATGAATTCAGCCTGTGGTAGAACTCTTAACACATACAGAACAACATCCTTTTCCTGCTTCTTGCATAACCCCTGCTTATCCTGTCCCCAATCTGAAACTTATCCCTTGATTCCTTCTTGGAATGGTTGATGTCTCCTAAGCCTCTGACAGATTGGAAAACTTCATGTTAAAGTCATTTTATGTGTATTTTGTGAGATCCCTTCATTAATTTTAGACCCTCAAATGTGGTACATCACATTGAAGTGGAAAGTTTTATTCAAAACATATCAAAGAAACCTAACAATGCACAATAGTGGGCTTGAGGTAGAGGCGTTTGGACATCATCAGTTTCCACTGCGAGTTTGTGGTCTAAATGCTTTTTTCCCTCTTTAACAGTAGTAGCTAATGTAACAAGCAGTGAATGCTGAATATTCCATCTTTGAAGGGTTTCTACAGTTACCATTTTTTGTCTTCAGCATTGTGGTGATTATCTAGCAGGATGGAAGAAACAGCATGTGCCAGATAAGCACAACATACTCTGAGAGTGCCAAGGAGTCTCATCTTGGCTCGCATGGTGTGCTGTCTCACTGCAGGGTGGCAGGGGGAGGAGGCAGTCTGCTGTTGTGTTTGGGAGATCAGGCTTCTGACACGGGGACTGGGGTTGAAAGTGTTTGCCTCAGTTTCTTCATTTGTAAAATATATTATACCATCTCAAGATTGTTTTGGGAATTTAATGGTCTATTGCAGCTTTATACTAATAAAGACTATTCCTGCTGCAAATGATTAAAATCAAATTTAAACTTGCTTAAACAAACAAAAGGATTTTTTCCTTTGCTGACAGTGAAGGATAAAAGTGAGGTCGATTGTTAGGTAAAGCAAATTCAGGGAATCAAATTGCCAGAAGTGCTGCCTTTTCATCTTGTTCATCTTGCTCCCCTGAGTCTCAGCTTCATTTTTGTTTGTTTGTTTTTCCTATTATGCAGGCTAGTTTCTTCTCTTTTGGGAGACACAGCACGGGTTCTTCTGGAGTTCACCTTGCCTTTCAGTGTCTGTGGTTAGGAGTGGGTTTGCATGTCCCAACTTCAGCAGTATACAGATCTCCAAAAGGATTTTATTTCTCTAACCTTGGACCACATGTCCACACTTGTAGCTGTGGGGGATTTTAGACTGGTATCCCCAGCAGAACCACACGGGTGGAGTAGGGAAAGAACAGTGGTCCCCAGGAGGAGCAGGGAGGTATAGTTGTAGGGGATGAAAGCAGACAGATTAAGGAGTGATATAAGGTGCAACCAGAAGGTGAATGTTAAGTAGATGTCAAGTTTGGTAAGGTGGCAGAAACTAATCATAAAGTTTGAGACTCCATGAGTTAATAAAATGGGGGTGATGAATGACTTCATTAGAAGGGGGAAGAAGCAAATGGAGAAATCCCAGCCAGTGTAGGCATTCCTGACTCTGATTTCATAATTCTGAATTTGTCAAAAAAGAAAGGCTGAGAGAACACATTTGTAATAGACAGAATGATGGTCCTCAAAGATATCCTCACACGTGGGTGTAGTTCTTTCATTGCAAAAAAGACTTTGCACCTGTGGTTAACGTGAGGCTCATGAGATACGAAGAGGATCCTGGATTGTGTGTGTGAACCCAGAGTTCTCACAAGGGTCTGCATTAGTGCAACAGGGAGACAAGGAGTGAATGAGAAAAGGAGAGGTAATAGCAAACATAGAGAAAAGAATGTGACACTGTTCCTGGCTGAAGGAGCCATGAGCTAAGAAATGTAGGTGGCTTCTAAATCTAGAAAAACCAGGGAAATTATTTCCCCCAGAGATTCTAGAGGAGTGCAGTCATGTCCATGACCCTTGGATTTTAGCTCTGCGATCCCCATCTCAGAGTCTGATCTTCAGAACGTAACAATAATTTTGTTTTTTCAAACCACAAAGTTTGTGGCAATTTGTTAAAGCAGTCACAGGAAATGAATACATTCATCCATTCTTCTGATATCTCTCTTCTCCTGATCTCCCTCCCTCTCACCATACCCAGTTTCCTGGGTCTTCACCATAATTGGCATGACATACATTGGCTCATATTTCCCTAGAAAGTGGGACCACAGCTTTGAAACATAACCCATCACCAAGTGCTGAGGAGAGTAAACTATTTTCTCCTGCTGTTTCACTTTTTACACCCACTGGTGATGGGCTTCTCCTTTTGATAAGCACATCAAGACAGAGCCCAGGTTAAAGACAAGCAATAGTTGGCTACCTCTTCTCAGTTCATGTAGTTCAGATAGGTAAATTGACTTTGAGTTTCATGCAGGTCTCTAGAGAGATTTCAAATGCCAATTATTTGAATGTTTTTGAGTCAACTTGAGAAGCTACCACTTCTCTAGTTCCTTGGAATTGTGAGGAGAAATGGATGGTTCACTGCTAGCAGAAAAATGACAGAATCACCATGGGAAGAGCCACAGAGCACATATGGGAACCTGGGGCTCCTCCTCACATTCGTCCATCTCTAGCAGTTTACTGTCAGAGCAATCATTAGATCTCCTTAAGCCTATGTTCACTAACTTGTACATAACTGGTGTATTGAATATTCAAAGCTCACACATGTAATCAGAGCACAAATTCCTTTTCTTCTTTCATTTTCCCAGTTACTTTGGGAGGGAAGGAGCCACTTTTCTTCCATAATCTAGAGGAAAACTCAAGCAGACCAATAACTGATCTCTTAATTCAATGTCCTATAGTCAGCTAGAGTCACAAAACAGATTTATCCCTGTACTCAGAATGCACAATGCATGGAAGAGTCAAATGCATTCACAGTTCCAACTCCTTTACTTCCTTCACTGGCTGAGGTTGCTGCAAAGGGAGACATATCTGGGCAGCTTCTTCTTTCTTCCCTTGTAATCTTTCTTCCCTTCCACCCCAAACTTGTAATTTGTGAGCCCTCCAGGGCTGAATCTTAGTGAAGGAAGAAGGGTAAGTGAAGCAGGAAAGTCCTTACATGGCTAGTATGGTGTCATGGTGGTTTTATGCTCTCTGACTCTCGCTACTGTTCACTGCCGTGTGGCTTCCTCAATAGAGTTTCTAGAAAAAGTAAACAATGCCCAGCGAAATTTGAATTCCAAATAGCAGATTTTTAGTTACCTATGGCCCATGCAATATGTGAGATATACCTATATTAAAATATTTGTTTCTCTGAAATTCAAATGTACCTGGTATGTCATCTGCTGTGCTTCTTCATCAGCAGCTGATACATCACACCCTCAGAGATGTCCATTTGTTAAGCAGTAGGGGCAGGTACTTACCACAGTTAAGGATTCACAGCAAAGAAACACCTTCCAAAGAAGTGTTTTCTACATTCCCTCATTCAGTCTCCAGTGACCAAATTCTCCATTCCCTTATCTCTTGTAATTGGATTTGTACATTTTCCTTTGGACACTTGCACTATGGTCTGATAGTTCACTTTGGTGCATCTTGTCTCTTTTATCTTCCAACAAAATTTCATGCTTAACATCCTGTCTGTGTCAAAGAAGAGACTGGGGAAGATGATCTCCAAAGTCTTAGGCTAGTTTTCTTTAACTGTTTTTTAAGGTTTTATTTATTTATTTGACAGAGAGAGATCACAAATAGGCAGAAAGGCAGGCAGAGAAAGAGGGAGGGGGAAAGAGGCTCCCCACTGAGCAGAGAGCCAGACATGGAACTGGATCCCAGGACCCTGAGGACATGACCTGAGCAGGGACCCTATGCGGGTCCCTATGCGGGGCTCCTTTCCAGGTTTAACCCTGTGGGGCACCCAGGCGCCCTTAGGCTAGTTTTCTACATTTCTTTGGAGCTTAAGTTTCTTTTTTCCTGCTCCAAGACAATTTTGTCCCCTGAGTCATTAGACATCTTATTTCTGCTATACAAATTGGTTCTGATCAAAAGTTTCAGTGTACATATTCTTTTTTTTTTTTAAGATTTTATTTATTTGACAGAGAAACACAGCCAGAGAGGGAACACAAGCAAGGGGAGTGAGAGAGGGAGGAGCAGGCTTCCCGCCGAGCAGGGAGCCCGATGTGGGGCTTGATCCCGGTTCTCCGGGATCATGACCTGAGCCGAAGGCAGTCGCTTAACCAACTGAGCCACCCAGGCACCACCTCAGTGTATATGTTCTTATTAGGACATTAGAATTCTCACTTGAGTGACTACAAGAGCAACAAGGAAGAAAAATTCTTAAATCCTTTTTTTTTAAAGATTTTATTTATTTATTTGACAGAGAGAAACACAGCTAGAGAGGGAACACAAGCAGGGGGAGTGAGAGTGGGAGAAGCAGACTTCCCGCTGAGCAGGGAACCCTATGCGGGGCTCCATTCCAGGACTCCAGGATCATGACCTGAGCTGAAGGCAGTCGCTTAACCAATTGAGCCACCCAGGCACCCCGTATTCTTAAACAAGTATATATATATATATATATATATAGCAGCAGTGGATAATACATCTTTATAAAAAGTCATTTTGTAAAAATAGAAACTTCCTTTAAATTTTCTAAGGTTCCTCATTGCCTATAAGATAAAGTATGAAGTCTTTGATAGGATATTCTTGAATTCCATAATCTGGTCCTTATTAACCCTTTCATTTTATTCCCTTTACCCTTCTTCAACATATATCCTCTTTTTGGCTATTGTAAAATCACTTTAAGTTTCTCAAATGAATTAGGCTACTTTATCCTCCTTGCCTTCGCTTACTCTCTCCCCTTGTCTTAAATACCTTTCCTGACTGTGTCCAAATGGTCAAAGATAGAGTCCAAAAATGACCTGTTAAAAACAGATTTCATTGCTGTTTTATCATTTCCCTCTTCCAGAGAACTGGAGCACCGTCCTCTGTGATCTTTATTGTATCACACACTTCTGAAATGACTTTGCAGATGAATGACTCATTAGTACTTACTCCTTTTTGATAATAAGTCTGTCTCCCTCTATGGGTCTCTAAGATCTTTGAGGCAGGGTCTGTATAAATTTTCTCTGTAACCCCAGAGCTCGTTTAGTATCATGCATGTGGCATGTATTTCCTATATGTTGTTCAGAGAGTAAATTAATGATGTGTGGGATCCCGTTCCATATGGTTACTTGGGATAGAACACCATGCTTCTGCTAATCTTGCCTCTGCCCAAACTCTTTAGGGAAATCCCATCTTGAAACTTGGAGCCATTTCAGAGCCATGTTAAGAAGGCAGTCTTGGTCTTCTATGACTTTCTGTAATTTTAAGTAAAATAAAGCATAGCAGAATAAAATAGAAAAATTAAGCCCACCTAGAATGTAAGGATTGACCTCCTTTGAGAAGATTTAATATAGACATTAAATAAGGTTTGTTTGAAAAGGAGTAAATGACAAAGGTGAATATATTCCTTCAAAAACAGCATCCTACAATATCTAATTGACATGAAGGACAGTCTTTTGTTTCTACAGTTACAGAGTCCTGATCTGATATTTTTCTCTAATATTTTGAGTAATATTGGCAGAGTATTTCGAAGGCATTAGTCCGTGCCCCACTAGGTATTACAGTCTCTGTGGCCCCCTTGATATATTACCATTTGTTTCTCAACAAAATAATGAAATCCTCTTGCTCGAATTTTTATAGGCCTTAAAAGATTTTATTCTTATTTAATAACCTAAATGTATATGAGAGACTCAGTTTACAAATCGACATTACCCAGGCCATCCATATAAATAGAGCTGTGACCCACAGCCTACAGCAACTTGCCTAGGAAACCAACTGTTCATCCATAGTTAACAGCCTAGGAAGCCAGCCTGCTACAGGTCATACGTGTAGGAAGCCAGATTGCTATCTCTAGTAACCAATCAATTCCCTAATTTTTGTTCCCACTACCAACTTAGGACCACTAGAGAAAGCAAGTTCTCTACCCCTGATCAATCACATAGGATACCCCCTTCTAGTGAGGCTGCACCCCATTCCAGTAGCCTCCATTCATGGCATACCTAGAGCCTCCCTCCCCTTTTATTTCCCCCTGGTATTATAGCTTTACCCCTCCTCTGCTGGTCTTTGAGTCTCTGCCACCACGCAGGTAATAAAAGCTAACTCTCTCACTGTATCAAGCTGTGAAAAAGCCTTTGCCTTTCTCATTCAGTTGGTCTTTATTTCTACATATGTGATGCTCATGTTTGTTTGTTTATTTGTTTTTTCTGCTTTGGAACATAAATAATTTTAAAATTATTTTAGGTTCCCCCCCATACTTTTAATGAAGAATTATGTGGAATCCTAAGCACGATTTCTCGGGCAATTCCTTTATTTTTAGACTAGAGACTATTTTGAATTTGATTGGATTCTGATTTAACCTGAGAGCTCTTTCCTGTTTCCTTTTATTCCCATTGCTCCTGATTACTTAGTCAATAATTGCAATTTTAATTACACTCTCATCTTTTCTGAAGATCAGGACATTTTTAAGAGAAGATAAAAACAAAAGTAGTTAATTGCCTGTTCACAAAGGATCTCAAAATATGTTTCATCTTATGAATCAGCAGTCCCCAGTGTTTGTTTCTTCATGGCCCGTTTGAAAAGTTGCTTGATAGATAAGGGAACTATGGTGCAGAGTGCTTAAATATGTACGCTGTTAGAGCTACTAAATGGGAATTATAGGGTAAAATGCTGTGACATGCATTCTGCAAATAGTAGCAGAATAGAATGTCTTTCTGGCTTAATTGTTCCCCTAGTGGATGGCTTCCTTGGTTTGCTATTTTGGAATTATTCTTGTCTTGAGGGTTTTGATCATGAGATCTCTTCTCCCTTAGTCTGCTGACTCATTTATCATGTATTTGATCCAATGAAATGCTCTAAATGCTAGCTAGGTTGAGGACTCCAGGCTGTTTCTATTTCATTACAAATGCCATGTGATTTTTTTTTTCTTTCTGAGAATGTATTCAAGAGAAGATGAATCTTCTCTGAACTAGAGTTAGATGGAAGAGTCATACCTATCATTGTGCCCAGGTTATACCTTGATAGGTTTTGTCCTTGAGATTGGGATTTGGACTATTGTCAGCAGATTTCATTAAATTAGTTTTTTTAATTCATTAAAAAATAAAGTTAATATTTCAAATCAAAAGAATTTTCAAGCTTTGACTGTGTATCCTTTGCTATGTGAACCCATGAAAGGATTGAAAAACGCTTATACTCACTCTTTTTGAAGAGGGAAGTTACATGTAAATGCAGCAAAGAAAGAGGACTCTGTATTTTGTCTTTATGCACCAACCCCTTTTTTTATTTTTACTGCTTAGAACATCTTTAAGTGCCCTCCAGAACCAAGCATCTCCCTCTCTTAAAGTTTTCACAACTTTATCTTGAGTTACTCACTGCTCTAACCACAGTATTCCCTCTGGGCAAGGGTCCATGCTCCAGACATTTCTATCCTTCTCCTGAAGCAAAACTACAATCATTTCCAGGGACACCTGCATGGCTCAGTTGGTTGAGTGTCTGACTCTTGATTTCAGCTCAGGTCATGATCTCAAGGTCCTGGGATAGAGCCCCCACTCCAGGCTCCCTGCTCAGCTGGAAGTCTGTTTGAGATTCTCTCTCTCCCTCTACCCTTCCCCCCACCACGCACAGACACACATATGCACACTCTCTCTCTTTCTCTCTCTCTCTCTCTCTCTCTCAAACAACAACGATAACAAACGTAAGTGATTGCCATTCTGATAGGGCATACCCCTGTGACTGTGATTCCCAACAAATTTATACTGGCGTGTTTAAGGATCAGATGATCCTATTTCTCTCAAGAGAAAGGCCTTGGTCTCTCATTGTGGGGAAATACTTACCTTTTGGAGGCCAGAAATGGAGATGTAAAAGGCTGCTGACATCCCTTAATAGGACATCTTAATGAGCTATCTTACTTGTGTTAAGTCCAACCTTGAGAGTGACCTTACAGAGAACCAAATATGGTCCCAGAAAGTCTGAGGGCTTCTTCCTTCAACAAGTACATTGCTGTGAAACCCATCAAATGGCCAGAGTTATGGTTTGGTGTGCTCTTATTTTCTTTGAGAAGCTATTTCCTTTCACTCGATCTCCAGGAACTTCTAGGAAAGGGCTCCCTGACCATCCTCATCAGGTGCTAAGGTCTTGTTTGTTCTCTGTTCCAAACACATCTAGGTAAATACTTGCTCACCCATTCATAGCAGAGTCTATAACGGAAACCCTGAAATCTTGGTTATAAATCAGGACACAACCTCAGTGTTACTCTTTATAGGCCTGCCCCACGGTGAGTCTGTCCTGTGCACTGTGCTTATCTAGGAGACCACGAGTAGTTTCCAGATCCCTCTTGCTCTGTTCTTGCTCTGTTTTTTTCTCGGTCCTTTCTATCCTGCACCACATTTATGGGACAGACCTTCCAGTCAAGGTAGGTTTGCTGCCACCTACCTTCCCATCACAAGGGACTCCGAGTCATACAGACCTGATATTTAACCAAACTCTTAAGGCTCACTGTGTGACTCTGGCTAGTAGATTGCTTAACCTTTCTCAGCATTGTTTTGATGTTGTTTGTCTTTAAAATGGGACTGTAAAATATACCTTATAGGGTCTTTGCAAAGATTTAAAGCATTATGTGTGTAAAATGCATAGTTTGGTATATAATAAGTTCAAAGCTTTGTAAATGGTATTTCTCCTGGCTTTGATTTTTACTTTGGTGTGGTGTCTCTGATTCTGAATGCACTTAAAGTCAACAAAACATCTTTTTTCTTTTTTTAAGAAATGAAAAGTTCTCAAGGTTAAAATACATTAACAAATTCTAAAACTAGATAAAGAATTTTTTAAGTCATTACTGAATGACTTAGAATACTTCATATGCTATAATTGAATTTGTAGGTTGTATCCAAAGGGTACCTGTGTTTGATTTTGAGAGGTAAAGAATGAATCACATGATTCGAAGTCCTTTCTTCATCAGTTGTTAGTCAGGAGGGGGGTAAATCATAACTGGAGAACAAGGAGTTACTGGCTTCAAAGTTCTGAAATTGATGGAGTTAGTCTTTGGTATACTACCCTCTCTCTTCTGTCTTGTCCAGTGACCTCATTGTTTCTATTCTTCTTAGAAACTCCTTAGAAACTAATTCTAGTTGATGTTTAAATACCAGACTTTATATGTCACTAGTTTTCTCCCCTTTCACCTTTTACATTTTTACTTTTATATAGAGGAATAGAAAGAAGATTGGTGCTTGATTAAAGGGATTTGAGCTTTTTTCATGCAGGCAAGAAAATGTTTAGAGTAAAAGGGAAGCTCTATCCTAGCCCCCTAAAATTAGCCTTCAGTAATGTTCGGATTTTGCTTTTGCTAGATGCTTTTGCTGAGATAATCAGATATGAATATAAGCATGGATGCTTTAAGAGTTAGGCATGCCTCTAAAAAGACTAAGAATGAATTTGAGGACAGGTGACAAACACGTGATGTTACGCACAGCAAGTCTGGAAATAGAACAGCACAGCTGTGTTATGTAGCTTCAGTAACTGTGAAATTAGAACAAAACTATTAAATAGGAAATATGAAAAATAAGACAAAAACGTGAATATTCTTTCAACACATGTTACACCTATGGAACTGAAGCAGTGGAGTTCTCATGAATCAGAAACCATCATGTCTGTGAGCAGTATGGATTTTTGAGAACATCAGGAATAGTTCTTTCTTTTGATTTGAAAGGAAGTGAAAAGACAATAAGCTTGCATTCTGCTGCAATAAATAATATTTATTTAGGTAATTTGGGCAGCAAAATTACAAAGTCACAATAATTGCTGTAATAATACATTTGGGTTTTTTTTTTTTTACATAAATTGCTTCCAATAAAGAGAAATTTATTAAATAGAACTCAGTATTTTTAGATGAGCCCATTTAGATGAGCTTGTTTACATTTTTGAGATAAATCACAAAAAGAAAATCATAAGAAACAGCATTGATTATTGTCAAGGGTAAAATTGGGACTACTGAAAGGATGAACCCTGCAATATGATTAAATTGAATTTTCTTGTTGATTTTGATTCTAATAGCTTACTGTTAGTTTAAGTTCAGTCTTTTGCCTTGATTGGAATTGTGCTTATGTGGATATATCTGGTGAATGTGCTTCTAGATATGCATGCAGGTCTTACGAATCTCACTTATATCTGAAAAATGCAGAAGTACTTTCATTTCTGTTTGTTTGTGTGTGTCTGTAGCAATAGGCAAACTTCTAAAAATAATTAGATTATGGAATAGAAATGTCAGAATACTGTGCTTGTTTTGGCAGGGTGTATATTAAAATTCCTGCACAAGGATGATATGCAAATTTATGAATCATTCCATATTAAAAAAAAAATAGAAATATAAGAATGTAAATAGTCATATTAAACTCCTAAATTTTTTTCCTTGACCTTTAGCTACTAGCCCTGTATATATTCCATTTATCAAAGAGGTGCAGAATAGTGGGAATCTTGTGCATTTACGACAGCTGGTAAGACTTCTTACAAACTCTGGAGATTTTAAAGACTTTAGTCTGTAATTATACTGACCTCTCCACAAGCAACTGTTTATACAAAGAGAGGGTTAATCATTCACTTATTCAATATGTATTGAGCACACTTTGAGCCCCAGTCCCTGACCATAAGGAATGTAGGGTTTTGGGAAAGTGACAAGAAGACAGTAGTTACAGATGAAGTCAATGTTCTGTGACAATGTGACACGAGACACATAATCCAACTATTTTAGGGAGTCAAGAAAGACTTCCAGGAAGCAAAGTTTAAAATGAAAACCAGGGTGAAGTCAGGGGAAGAGAGTTAGGTAGTAGTTAAGGATTGTAAAGGCTCAGAGGCATGGGAAAGAATGGTGCCTTCAAAAAACTGTGTAGAGATGAAGGGCAAGTGGTAAATTGAGGCTGAGAGGTCTTATAACTGATCTAAATAGTTAGAACTGTATCCTGTGGCAATAGCAATTCCTTGAAAGATATCAAGCAGGGAAATGATATGACCCTTAAAAGCTCACTCAGGATCCCATGCATAAAATGGGTTATTCGGTCTAGAAGTTGAAATGAAGAATAAAGTGCTTTGAGGCTGTGTAATTTGGGAAATAATATCAGTAACCGGAAATGAGATTGTGTACTGGTGGCACCAAGAAATACACACATTTCAAAGATGCTACATTGAAGGAAGAATCAAGAAGTCTTTGTAAGAAATGGAAAACCAAACTCATGCCCAGGTTCCTGGTTCATGTAACTGAATTAATAGTGGTGGTATTCAATGAAATAGGTAGGATTTTAAGGGGTGTGTGTGATTATTTAGTCAGGATCATTCTAGTTGATATAACACATGATCCCAAAATCTCAGTGACAACACACTGAGAATATTCCGTGTTGCTCACCACACAGTGTAATGAAAAAAAAGATTCCCTAGTGACAGCTCAGGGATCTGGGTTCCTTCCATCATGGGATGCTCGCATTTCAGAGCCCTCTGATTCCTTTGCACTGGTGGAAGAGAGAGGTTTTTATCATTATTATTTGAAGGCATTGGGACTTTTTAGTAGCACTTATTGTTATCCTCACTAATACAAAATAGAGTGCTACCATCACAAATACCTGAAACATGTGGCAAAAGATAGTAGTCCGGAAGCAAATGGAGAGGAGCCTTACCTTGGAGATGGAAGGATGCCTGGTTGTGTACTGAGAGGCGGAAAGTTTGGAAAAACTGTTTTCTGTAGTAACAGGAAGCAGACTATATATACCCCATGTGAGCTAGCAGTGCTAGGTAGAATTTGTTAGATACAACCTCAGGTGGAGGTCACTGGTGTTAGTGATTGCCTTGGGCAAGTGGGGCCATGCAGACAGGACCTTGGGAAACAATTAGCTTTCAAGAATCTTGGCTAAAAGTGAGAAACAAGGTAATATTGTCACTAGATGTGTTGGGGGGTGGTGAAAGGAAATTTTAAAACATAAGAGGATAAGAAAGGATGTGTGAATGATCCACAGTGCCTCATTTCCCTTGGGAATTATGGGGAACCCTGTTTTATACCACATTTCAGCTCTTCCTTCACTTCTAATCCTGAGAAAACAAAACAAAAAGAAACTATAACTTATTGTAAAGATCCACTAGGTTAAATTTTAAACTTCTTCAGCGCCAGGTATGTCTTCTACTTCTGTGTGTTCCCCAAGGCTAAATGCAGATTTGAAGCACAAGTGAGTGTAATATATATCTTATTGATGTTTAACCACTGTAGACACTGAGATTGTTTAATTGGGAAATGAGGTACTGAAGAAAATATGTGGTATTAGATTTCAGAAATAGGACTCTAGGATATAAATTAGAAAAGAAAAAAATTGTATTTTGCAGAATTTTGATGAACGTTACCAGAGAATTTTTAGAACTTTCTTGTACAATTATTTTTAATTTTAGTTTCCAGGCCACGAACCATCTTCTCAGTTATAAATATGTACTATATACAGAATATAAAACTGCATAGTTACAGTATGTCACAAAGGACTTAGATATTTCTGTAATTTTGTTTTTACATTACCTTTTTATTTTTGCTGAATCTATTAACAATATTCATACCAATAAACTACTGCTAAGAGCATTTTCACTCATATTATTGTCTTTCACATTAGTTATCTAATCCTGATACAGATAGGCTGGGAAGATACATTTATTTCTGCTTAGTGATAGGCCTGGGATTGCAATTCAGTTTCTCTGCTTCCCATTGCAAGGGTCTTGCACTCTATAAGTTCAATCAATGCATTTGTGACATTTATGTTGTATTTAGCTTATACTGTCTTGCCAGTTTTTGTGTCAGCCTTCCTTTTCCTGGTTTCTTTGATATATGTTTGCAAAGAAGAATAATTAATCTCACATAAAATGATTTAACACATCCATGCAATATTTATTTGATAGATGGCTTATAGATGGTGAGGATTTGAGGCCCACCTCTACCTGAGAAGCCCATTTAAGCTGCCATTGAAGGCATTAATTCTGTGTCCAACCTCAGAGTTCTCTGGGAACCACACTACATGGGCTGACTCTCAGAGGCAACACAACTCTTAGCAATAATGTTGCATCAGCAGGGGGGACTGGTCAGGTACGGGTATTCTGTGTGCCTGAAATCAGTGTTACTTGTGCGTAACTGCCTATATGCAAGGTTGATTGGCTGCAGAAGAGTGTTCTGAGCAAAACTACTGGATTGGTGATCAGGGAAACAATTTCAAACTGGAGCAAATTTTATTTTTCTGAAATTATATCCAGAATTGTATTTAGTTCTAGAAAAAAATGGGCATGTTACCAATTGAAGTTACAATATAATAACTCTATTATTTTAGTAATGGTCAATCTGCATTTTAATTGCTTCCTGTCTTGTCAAATTGCAGATAATGACCTGTCCCTTTCATGAAGATAGAATAAAATATGCCTTTGGGAACAGAAAGGAACATGATCTAATGAATCCAAATAAGTGGTGCTGATCTGTTGAGTTCACACTCAGTTCTGTGCTCGAAATGACATTCTTAGTGGCCAGATCTTTTCAAACAGTATATTTAAGCCATGAGAAAAAGATAATTAGTTGCCAGTTGGAGATATTTCCAAGGTTTTCATACATTTTTTTAATCTCATGCCAATTTTGAACTAGGTTTTAAACCCATTTTTAAAATACCTTGAAACAGTACTTATACTGGCATTAATCTTGGGCAAAGAATAATAAGTCCCTGGGAAAGGAATGTCCCTTGGGAATACAACACATGTTTTCAATGAAAAAAATCTGGCCTGATCGGTAGGTATGCATTTTATAGTTAGATGCACCATCAGATAGCTATGTATTTTCTTGAGATAAATCATTTAACTTCTCCCTGTTTTCTCACCTATAAAGTGGGAAAATAATGCCCTTTCCTTTTGCAGGAATTCTAGGGTGTCAAATGTTCATTTTCAGTGGAATAAGTATTTGGAAAATATAATCTCATTTAACAAGCCCAAGGTTGAGATGTTCTATGTCCTAGAATTCAGGAGCCATCGTGGACCTTGGGTACTTTGAAATGTGGTTAACTTTTTTTTTTTTGTAGTTTCTATTTTCAAGCTTGGCTCACAGCTTGGATATATTTGAGTAATGCAGCTTTTCCTTATGGCCCCAATCATATGGCTCTTGAGCATATAGGGAAGTGTGTGAAAGAAGAGGGTGGGAAAGCATAACATTAAATTTTCAAACTCCCTAGAGTTTTCTTGGCTTGAAATGTTGTCTGTAAAAAGAAAAAAAGGTGGGGTATAGTGAGGGGAGAAGAGAAAAGAAAGGAAAAAGAGCAGCGTTTTCCCCTTGTCTATTAAAACCTTTTCTATGGTCAGATTCAGCTCCCTCAGTTTTTAGGGTTTTTTTTTATTTTCATTAAGTACCACCAAGAAATTAGATTAGATTAAACATCATTAATCTCTCCTGAACTCTGATTGAGTTTCTATACACAATCTAAAGCAGATATCTGCCTTTAAAGAGAAGCCCCTACCCCATGATTTCTATTATTGAATGCTTGTTTAAAGTTCTATTTTTCATATATGTCAACTGTGTATGGCTCCCCGAAAGGATTATGAGGGAATGCACCTTGTTTGGAGTAAGAGGTTCAGGGAAGCAAACCTAGCAAGTAGCATTCAGTTTCTTAAATAATGGTGCCATCTTCCTGGCACTTATGGAGACAATGAAATATTCATGAGTTTCTTACAGGCTTTTGGAAAGAATGTGTGCTGGAATGGAGCATTAATGAGCCAGTCTCTTCTGGTTTCATGCTAGGCAGGGGCTGTTAAATAATTAAGGTGTGACAACCAGAGTTTACACAGGAGGAGGTAGAAAGAAGCAGTCCTTCCGCACTGGAAATGTTCCCCTGCCATATTGAAATGAAGACCCATCTGGTCCAAGTTCTCTTATGTTCCGTGGAGTACTCTAACAACCTCATGGTACCAAGCACATTGAACTGTTTTGCTAAAAACCCAACGAAAGAAGACTCAACTACTTCAAACGTGTTTGGTAATCATTCAGTTAGCCTTTGTTGTGATCAGCACTGAGTTAGGCATTGGGGAGAAAAAAAAAGAACAGTTTTACCTCAAGTCTTGAACTAATTGGAAAGCTATGGAAAAATCTACTCTGTGATTAGCTGTTAAATTGTGTAGAGCTTAAAATGATAAAGGGAGAGATACCCTGAGGACTCTTGAGTCAAGAGGTTTTCATGGACACTGGGAGGAATTTTCTTGGGACTTGGAGAAGACACTAGACTTGTAAGAGCAGAGGAGAAAATAAGAGTTCATCTTAAGAGAATAAGAAAATGAAGAAAAGTGTAGTGAAAGGAATGCACAGAACTGGAAGAAAATGAAAATATTCTGTGATGCCATATCATCAATAGACATGTGGAAAATTCCTATTTCTCACACACAAAAATATATAAATAAAATGAGCGTATGTCCTGTTTGGGCAAATGTTGACTCACCATGACAGCCAAACTCTGTGAAAGGAAGGTGGCCTCCCAGGAGAGACTGATTCAGTCCTCCAGCAAAGTAGACAAATTGAACTCCGAGGAGTTTTTGTGTGTGCAGATCTTTCATATAAGATCATGAAAGCAGACATTTTCACAGCTTTGCATTAAATATGCAAAATCTCATGGTTCTTTCATAAGAGAAAGTATTCATGCTGCTTCCCTTGGTCACCCATACATTATCCCCAGAGTTGTCAGTCTGTGGCTTTCTCTGCAAGGCTGGGCTTTGGAGATATTTAATGGCTGCATTTGCCTGTTTATTTTTCTGCCTTCACTTGAACAACTAACTGTCTGCACTGAACACACGGTTTTAAAAAAACCCATGTTTATCTCCATCTCTCTGGTTTACAAACTAGGTTAGAGAAATATGTAAATAAGAAAATTTAATGAAAGTCACCCACAGTCTTACAAAGAAATCACAGCTAATGTTTTTTACCCTATATAGTATGTGGAGATCAGTTATCTTATCTATTTATGCATGTGTGTATGTGTATTTAGTATAACTGTAGTCTTACCACATATATAGTTTGTTTGTTTTACCAAATATATAGTTTGTATCTTAATTTTCCCCTTCTGTTATGTTACAGATTTCCTTTAAAATGTTTAAAAAGTGTGCCATTTTCAAACTATACTTAATCTCCACATAAAACACCATAATTTATTAAAATATTCTTTATTTCTTGAATATTTGCATGTTCATAATATTTCATTATTACCATTAACACTTTGATAAACACCACTTAACATCAATGTATAATTCAACACTTATTCTCTCAGGATAAATTCCCAGATGTAAGCTATTTGGATCAAAATATATCAACATTTTTAGTGATGTGGGCTTATACTGCCAAACTGTTCCCCTAAAAATACCAACTTATGCATTGCCAACTTGAATATGATTTTATAGAAAGATCTTAGTCAATTTGATAGGTGAAAATAATGGCATTGGTTTTATTGCATTGCTTATAACATTAAACATTTCTTTTATTTCACGGGTATTTGTGTGGAGGGTGTGTGTGAGAGAGAGAGAGAGAGAGAGAGAGAGAAAGAGAGAGAGAGAGAGTTGTCTCATCATAACTTTTACTCCCTTATCTATTTTTTGTAATTAGGCTTTCATAGCTATTAACAACAATTGTTATTTTTATGGTCCTCATAAAACTGCTAATAATGATAAATGTAGTTTGGAAATTAATGAAAAATTATAGCCAGGACTTCTTTATACCAAAATCCATTTATCATAGGAATAAAATTGGAATCTATGACTTTTTTAAAGCACATTTTAAAATAGGTTCAAGTCATTAGGCATGAGCTTTAGAGGCTGATCACTTTCTTCTAAGAACTTAGTTTCTGCAAGTGTAAAATGAGACTGCTCTCAGCCCTCAGATTGCTTTTTTCAATCTTCCTGAATGAATAAAGGAATGTTTAGTTTTGCTACCTCTTTCTTCCTTCATTGTATTGGAAATACCACCTCAGGCCTCTCAAACATTTAAATATTGAGGAAATTTCAGTCTTACTCTCAGTATAGTTTTCCACCAAGGAAAATAAGTGCTAAGTCCAAAGTTGCCAAATATCTCATAGATGAAAGGAGTATTTCTAGGATAGTGTATGTATTTACTCATACCCCATCTCATCCTGCTCATTGACGCAAACTAGGAAGGATGAGAATGAAGTTAGTCGTGAAGGAAATGAGACAAATGGGAACCAACATAGGAAGGGATTAAGTTAGTGCATATAACTGCAGGCAAATATTGCCCTGCGAGCTTTAACTGTCCCAGTTTAAAAGGAAAGAGGGAATATATTATCAGATCAAGATTTGTAGTGTCTATGAAGACAGACAACAGCAGGCATGTGATTTTCTAGCTTTCCATACTTGTCCTTATTAAGGCCTTTACATTATAAATTCTTTCATTATTTCCTGTTTTCCCTGACAACTGGTATGCTTGAGGATGGCTACCAAGGTAACTATTTTATCCCCATTGCCAGGTACACAGTTCAGTTTTAACAAATATTGAGAACAAAGGAATAAATGAGTGAATGAATGAAGGTTGAATTAAGAGGATAAAGACATTTTAGGAGGGGCCACCTGGTGACTCAGTCCATTAAGTGTCTGCCTTCAGCTCAGGTCATGAGGTCCTGGGATCGAGCCCTGCATCAGGTTCCTTGCTCAATGGGGAGCCTGCTTCTCCCTCTCCTTGCTGCTCGTGCTCTTTCTCACTGTCTCTGTCTCTTTCTCTCTCAAATAAATAATAAATTTTTTTAAAAGACCTGTTAGGGCCTGTGCTGAGACAAGGTGCTTCATGAAGCTAGATCATGACTCAGAAGAGGTCAGCTCCAGGTTTGGGTGAATGGTGGGAATATCACCAAGTTGCAAAGATAGTGTAGAAATATATTGAATAAACCTCAAATAATAAGTGGCTTTCTGCTCTGTAATGCAAGTCTGGATAGTTCAAGGGAAGCTGTGATTCTGAAAGTCAGTATATTGATGTGGCAGATTTTCATGAAGGAGTTAAAGTTAATGAGCATTGTTCTGATTTTTGGAATTCTTGGGTACACTAATGTGTTTCAGTCTCTGAGTGCTCTCTACCCCCAGAAACAGTGGACTTGGGTTTAGGATGGGTGTCTGAACCCTAACGCTGGCCTTTTTCCTCTGCCTAGCTTGAATTTGATCATCTTCATTTATTATTAATTTCTTGAGAAGCTGCCTTCTAGCAAACATTTTCTTGATATTTGAGATAGAGTGAAACATCCATACCCTGCCCTCACACAGCTCAAGTTCATAATGCAGTGCACAAATAAAGTCAGATATTTGAAACCTTCCTGTAGCCTATGGCTTAATTTCCTTGGAAACTGAGTGTCCATCTAGCCAGATGCCAGTCTACAAAGTTGACTATTAAGTTTCGACTTCAAGCTGCTCACTCAAACCCAAGCCTCTGTTGCCTCGGGGCTGGCCTGTCACATCAGGCTCCCCAGGATTCACCCTGAGAACAAGCCATGTGGTTAGGTGTCTTACCATTCAGAGGATCCTTTTGGGCACTGTCCTATTCTAGATCATTCCCCTGCCTTCCTGGCGTGCTCTCTCTGTTGCTGCAGTAGACAGTCTTGGTTTCTGTACTTGAAGAATAGGATGAATTCAGTAGAATTGAGTCCTGATCCCCCTCAGGAATATGACCCTGCAAAATTAGTACAGCTCTCTAATCCACAGTCTGTAGATAGGAATCATATGCCTTTCTCTGAAGGTTTCTGTGACAAAGAAAATGAGATATTATTTTATCACAATGCCTGTCATAGAGGCTCCTGTTTTCTTTCTCAGTTCCTGTGAACAGAAGTATGACCAGTAAACAATGCCTGAAGGAGGGAAGTGGAAGCCTAGGAAAATTGAAAGAGTCCCTTGAATTCTTAAATTGGAATGATTCCTCTGGAGAGTACTCTTAAGTTATTGAAAGCAGTAATTTATTAGTAATATTTGGGACAAAGTGACCTTGGGAAATATAGTTTTCATAATCACTCAGGCTTATTGTATTCATTTTACACTTCAAGATACACTGACCTACATGCTATAAACAAAGAAATTTACAATAACTAAGAATCACCATTTCTTGTTTTATTTTAAATTTTATTTTATTTTTTCAATGTTCCAAGATTCATTATTTATGCACCACACCCAGTGCTCCATGCTGTATGTGCCCTCCTTGAAACCCACCACCGGGCTCATCTATCCCTCCTCCCCACTCCCTTCCAAAACCCTCAGTTTGTTTTTCAGAGTCCACAGTCTCTCATGCTATGTCTAACCCTCCGATGTACCCAATTCTCTTTTCCTTTCCTTCTCCTAATGTGCTCCATGTTATTCCTTATGCTCTACAAGTAAGTGAAACCATATGATAATTGACTTTCTCTGCTTGGCTTATTTCACTCAGCATAATATCCTCCAGTCCCGTCCATGTTGATACAAAGTTGGGTATTCATCCTTTCTGATAGAGGCGTAATATTCCATTGTATATTATATGGAGCATATCTTCTTTTTGCATTCATCAGTTGAAGGACATCTAAGCTCTTTCCACAGTGGTCATTGCTGCTATGAACACTGGGGTACATATGACCTTTCTTTTCACTATCAGTATCTTTGGGGTAAATACCCCGTAGTGCAATTGTAGGGTCATAGGGTAGCTCTATTTTTAATTTTTAAAGGAATCTCCACACTGTTTTCCAAAGTGGCTGCACCAACTTTCATTCCCACCAACTAAGAGGGTTCCGCTTTCTCCACATCCTCTCCAACACTTGCTGTTTTCTGTCCTGTTAATTTTGGCCATTCTAACTTGTGTAAGGTGATATCTCAATGAGGTTTTGGTCTGAATTTCCCTGATGGCTAATGATGATGAAGATTTTTTCATGTGTCTGTTAGCCATTTATATGTCTTCTTTGGAGAAGTGTCTGTTCATATCTTCTGCCACCTTTTGACATGATTATCCTTTTTTTGGGTGTTGAGTTTGATGAGTTCTTTATAGATCTTGGATATCAGCCCTTTGTCTGTAGTATCACTTGTGAATATCTTCTCCCATTCTGTGGGTTGTGTCTTTGTTTTGTTGACTATTTCATTTGTTGTGCAGGAACTTTTTATTCTGATTATGTCCCAAAAGTTCATTTTTTACTTTTGTTTCCTTTGCCTTTAAAGACATGTCTTGAAAGAAGTTTCTGTGGCTGATGTCAAAGAGGTTACTGCCTATGTTCTCCTCTAAGGATTCTGATAGATTCCTGCCTCATATTGAGGTCTTTTATCCATTTCAAGTTTATCTTTGTGTATAATATAAGAGAATGGTTGAGTTTCATTCTTCTATACATAGCTGTCCAGTTTTTCCAAAACAATTTATTAAAGAGACCGTCTTTTTTCCACTGGGTATTTTTTCCTGCTTTGTCAAAGATTATTAGACCATAGAGTTGAAGATCCATATATGGACTGGTTACTCTGTTCCATTGGTCTGTGTATCTGTTTTTGTGCCAGTATCATACTGTCTTGGTGATCATAGCTTTGTAATAAAACTTGAAATTAGCTTTGTTTCCCAGCTTTGTTTTTCTTTTTCAGCATTTCCTTAGTGATTCAGGATCTTTTCTAGTTAAATACAAGTTTTAGGATTGTTTGTTCCAGCACTTTGAAAAATGCTGGTGGAATTTTGATTGGGATGGCATTGAAAGTATAGATTGCTCTGGGCAATATAGACATTTTAACAATCTTTATTCTTCTGATCCATGAGCATGGAATCCTTTTCCAATTTTTTGTGTCATCTTCAGTTTCTTTCATGAATCTTCTGTAGTTCGTCAAGTACAGAGCCTTCACCTCTTTAGTTAGGTTTATTCCAAGGTATCTTATGGGTTTTGGTGCTATAGTAAATGGGATCAATTCTCTCTAATTTCCCTTTCAATATTTTCATTGTTAGTGTATAAGAAAGCAACTAATTTCTGTGCACTGATTTTGTATCCTGCCACAGTACTGAATTACTGTATGAGTTCTAGTAGTTTGGGGGTCGAGTCTTTTGGGTTTTCCACATAGATTATTGTGTCATCTGCAAAGAGAGAGAGTTTGACTCCTTCTTTGCCAATTTGAATACCGTTTATTCCTTTTTGTGTCTGACTGCTATTTCCAGGACTTCTAGTACTATGCTGAACAACAATGATGAGAGTAGGCGGTATCCTTGTCTTGTTCCTGATCTCAGTGGGAAGGATGTCAGCTTTTTCCCATTGAAAATGATACTTGTGATGGGTTTTTTCATAGATAGATTTTATGAGGTGGAGGAATGTTCCCTCTATCCCTATGCTTTGAAGAGTTTTAATCAGGAATGGATACTGTATTTTGTCAAATGCTTTTTTTGCATCATTTGAGAGGGCCATATGGTTCTTCTCTCTTCTCTTATTGATTTTTTTCTATCACATTGATTGATTTGCAAATGTTGAATGACTTTGCATCCCAGGGATAAATCCCACCTGGTCATGGTAGATGATCTTTTTAACGTATTGTTGCATCCTCTTAGCTTGGATCTTCTTGAGAATCTTGGCATCCATATTCATTAGAGATATTGGTCTGAAATTCTTCTTTTTGAGGGGGCTTTGCCTGGCTTGGGGATCAAGGTAATGCTGGCTTCATAGAAGGAGTCTGGAACTTTTCCTTCTGTTTCTATTTTTGAAACAGTTTCAGGAGAATAGGTATTATTTCTTCTTTGAATGTTTGGTAGAATTCTCCAGAGAATCCATCAGGTCCTGGGTTCTTATATTTTTGGGAGGTTTTTGATCACTGCTTCAATCTTGTTACTAGATATGGTTTATTCAGGTTTTCAATTTTTTCCTGTTTCAGTCTTGGAAGCTTATAGGTTTCCAGAAATGCATCCATTTTTTCTAGGTTGTTTAACTTATGGACATATAATATTATTTATTTCTGATGATTGTTTCTGTTTCCTTGGTGTTAGTTGTGATCTCTCCCCTTTCATTCATAATTTTATTAATTTGGGTCCTCTCTCTTTTCTTTTGAATAAGTCTGGACAGTGGTTTATTAGTCTTATTAATTCTTTCAGAGAACCAGCTTCTTATTTCATTGATGTGTTCTACTGTATCTCTAGTTTATAACTCATTTATCTCTGCTCTGATCTGAAGTAGTTTCCTTCTTGTGTGTGGGTTTGGCTCAATTTGTTGTTCATTTTCCAGTTCTTTAAGGTGTAAAGAGAGTTGGTATATTTGGGATTTTTCAGTTTTTTTTGAGTGAGGTTTGGATGGCTATGAATTTCCCCCTTAGGACCACCTTTGCTGTATCCCATAGGTTTCCATGAAATGTTTAAATTCTTTGATTTTCTGGTTGATCCAAATATTCTTGAGCAGGATGGTCTGTAGCTTCCAAATGTTTAAATTACTTTCAAGCTTTTTCTTGTGGTTGTGTTCCAGTTTCAAAGCATTGTGGATGAGACCATGCCACGAATAATCTCGGTCTTTTGCCATCGGTTGAGCCCTGACTCATGACCCAGCATGTGGTCTATTCTGGAGAAAGTTCCATGTGCGCTCGAGATGACTGAGTATTCTGTTGTTTTAGGGTGGAATTTTTGCTTTTATCTATGAGGTACATCTGGTCCAATTTGTCATTCAAAGCTCTTGTTTCTTTGTTGATTTTCTGCTTCAATGATCTCTCTATTGCTGAGACTGGTGTGTTCAGATTCCTCTACAATTAATGTACTCATATCAGTATGACTCTTTATTTTGCTAAACAGTTGGATTATGTAGTTGGCTGCTCCCATGTTGGGGGCATAAATATTTACAATTGTTAGATCTTCTTGGTGGATAGACCCTTTAAGAATGATGTAGTGTCCTTCTGTATCCTGCCTACAGTCTTTAGATTAAAATCTAATTTATCTGATACGAGAATCACTACCCTAGCTTTCTTTTGAGGTCTATTGGCATGAAAAATGGTTCTCCAGCCCTTCATTTTCAGTCTGGATGCCTTTAGGTTCAAAATGTGTCTCTTGTAGACAGGGTAAGGGTGTGTCCTGTGTTTTATCCAGGCTGCAACCCTGTGCTGTTTTTTTATTTTTAATATTTTATTTATTTGACAGAGAGAAACACAGCTAGAGAGGGAACACAAGCAGGGGGAGTGAGAGAGGGAGAAGCAGGCTTTCCGCCAAGCAGGGAGCCTGATGTGGGTGGGACTCGATCCCAGGTCTCCGGGATCATGACCTGAGCTGAAGGCAGTCGCTTAACCAACTGAGCCACCAAGGCGTCCCAAACCTGTGCTGTTTTATGGGAGCATTTAGGCCATTCATGTTGAAAGTGACTATTGAAAGATAAGCTTTTATTGTCATTATGTTGCCTGTGAAATCCTTGTTTCTATAGATTGCCTCTGTGAATTTCTGTTCTATGTCACTTTTGGGTTCTTTCCTCTTTTATAGAAACCCCCTTAATATTTCTTGTTGTGTCGGCTCAGTGGTCACATAGTCTTTTAAACCTTGCTGGTCTTGGAAGCACTTTATTTCTCCATCCATTTTGAATGTCACTCTTGCTGAATAAAGTATTATTGGATGCATGTTCTTCTCATTTAGTGTCCTGAATATGTCTTGCCAGCCCTTTCTGGCCTGCTGGGTTTCTATGGACAGGTCTGACATTATTCTGATGGTTCTCCCTCTGTATGTAAGGGATCTCTTCCCCCTAGCTGCCCTTAAGACAGTTTGTTTGAATTTATGATTCATGTATGTCACAATTATGTGCCTGGAGGTTTTTCTGGCCTTGTTGATCTTCGGGGTGGGGGGTGGTATCCTCTCTGTCTCTAGGACATGTACACTTGTTCCATTCCCCAGGTTAGGGAAATTTTCATCCGAGATTTGTTCAACTATCTCTTCTAGTCTTCTCTCTCTCTCTCCACCCTCTCAGAGATCCCAGTAATTCTGATATTGGAATGTTTCATGATGACATTTATTTCCCTAATTCTGTTTTCATAGCTTCTAAGCTGTTTGTTCCAGGCTTCCTGGTGATCCTTCCATCAGTCTGCCTTCTAGATCACTAATTCGATCTTCTGCCTTGTTTACCCTAGCTTTTAGAGTATTTAGATTAGATTGGACCTCATTGATATCATTTTTAACTTCTGCCAGATCAGCTCTCACTTCCACCCTTATATATTTCTTTGTTGCCAGTAATGATCTTCTCCAACTTAGCCATTACCTAGATAATTATTACCCTAAATTCCATTTACAACATATTGTTTATGTCCATATCTAATAGCTTTGTGGAAGTCACAGTTTCTAAATTTTTCCTCTGTTAGTTGTTCCTCCTCTGAGTCATTTTGGTGAGAGGTGGTTGAGGGAATGTGTAGTTGAATATATCAACCACGATCCAGGCAAGGTGCCCCTTGGAAGGTTTCCGAGCAATCAGAAGTCACCACCAAAAAAAAAAAAAGAAAAGAAAAAAGAGTAAAATAAAGAAAAAAAAACCCACAAAAATGGGCCCTAAAAGTAAGATTTATAATGTACAAAAACAAACGAACAAAAAGACCCACAAAAGTCAAAGAAGAGAAAAAAAAGCAAAACCCAGCCAAAATGAACCCCAAGAATAAGATTTTTATAGCATAAAAACAAGTACACAGAAACACTGACAGAAGAATAAGATGGGAAGGTGGTTAAAACCCTCCCTGTGGGTGAGGAAGGTTATTTCAGTTCTTCTTGGGTGTATCTTGTTATCTTTGTTAAAGGACTCAACCTTTGAGAGATAATAGGGAAATTAAAACTGTTTTATATATAGTGGTTTTGAATAGGGAAAAAGGATTACCTTGAAGCTTATATCTATATGTATATTTTAAAAAAGAAAACACAGATATATCTATGAAAAAGGTTCAAGTTAAGAAGTTACTGTGTAGGGCACCTGGGTGGCTCAGTGGGTTAAAGCCTCTACCTTTGGCCCAGGTCATACCCAGGTCTCAGGGTCCTGGGATTGAGGCCCACATCGGACTCTCTGCTCAGCAGGAGTTTGCTTCCTTCTCTCTCTGCCTGCCTCTCTGCCTACTTGTGATCTCTCTGTCAAATAAATAAATTAATTAATTTTTTAAAAAAGAAGTTACTGTGTAATATGTTGTATTAAACATCTAGTTGTAATGGTAATTAGGTCAAAAAAAAATAAAAGCATAAGAACCGTGAGAAAAAAGTTTTTAAAAAAAGGAAAAGAAAATTTGTATCTATGAAATATATAGGTTTTGGGGCAGTACTGGGAGCTTAATATATTGTTTTTCCCTGATGTTGGGATTTTACAGTTTTATGGAGACCCTGTGGTGGTTGTCCTCTTGTTCTTTTGGCTTATCTTCTAGGGCAGGGACCTGTCGCATTGTTTTTCAGTCAGTCTTGCTTGGGGTGAGTCGCCCTTTCCCCTGTCAAGTGGTTAGGATCAGTGAAAACTGGTTTTTTTTATCAGGCTTTTGTTCCCTGGAGGTTTTTGTTCTTTGGTGACTTTCTGTGGCTTTTCAGAGGGTTAACGCAAAGTAAACTGTCCTGCACCCAGACCTCCATCTCAGAAAGAAGCCTCAGTTCTGCTCCCTTCTGGATAGTCTGGAACATACAGACTCCCCCTCTGCAAACCCCCTGCACACTGAAACCTCCCACAGGTCGTACACACCCCCAGCCACTGTCTCAGTGGTTGCCTGAGGCCCCCAATTGTCTCCAAATCCGCATGCCACTAAAACTCTGAGCGACTCTGGTCTGGGTGAGCCCAATCCAGTGGCTGCCGTTGCCAGGATGCCTGTCTGGAGCCCACACCCAAGCAGGGTGTGCTCAGACCTGGCTGCAGCATAGGTGACGGAAGGCTGCAGGCCAAGGGGCCTGTGCCAGGCTCTCTCAGGCACCAGCAGGGGTGCATCCAACCCCTGTGGTGGTGTGAGTAGCGGAAAGCCACGGACTCAGGGACCACAGCTCTCTCAGGCATGGGTGGGTGCTGGCTGTGACCGTCCTGGTACCATGGGCTTTGGTCTGTGCTCATGGTCTTCTGATTCCACCAATTGCCCCTTAAATCCCCCCCTTTTTTTTTTCTTGAGTGTTTTTAACCAGGCTCCAAGTTGATGCTGGTCCCCAAGCACAGGGCACTTTGGTATTGGGGTATTGCTTTCCAATGGGTTGCTTCTGGTGGCTCCCTCCCCCTTCTGTTTATCCTGTGATATCCATCTGAGCATTCCCCCTCTGCTTTACCTCTCCTCTGATGATCTTCTGCCCCCATACAAATCCAGAAGTGTATAAGCTTACATCTCAGGCTGATTTCATGGGTGTTCAGAGTGTTCTGGTAGATATTTAGCTGACTTCAGGGGACTGGTTGAAACAGTATCTCCTACTTCTGCACCATCTTCCCCTCATACTTTATTAATTGTTTTTAATTCAAGTCTATCAAGCTTGTAAGCATGTAAAATATTTAGCAATTACACATAAAATTACATAGAAAAGCTTTTCTAGGAAAAAAAAAGATTATTTATCTCATTTTACTTGGAATAATGCCAGTTTCTGTGTGTGTGTGTGTGTGTGTGTGTGTGTCTGTGTCTGTGTGTCTGTGTGTGTGTCTGTGTGTGTGTTTGAAGAACACTGAAGTTTGGGCTGTCATTGTACTCTTTAACTGTTGATTTTCATTTGAAGTCCTCCAACGAGTATAATCTAAAGTGCCAATTTCGTTATATTTTTATTCAGTTAATCCCCCACACTTGTTCACACTTGCTATTCCTGAGGCTATGAGTCTTTATTAAGGTTATAAAATGCTTCGACCTTCATAAAAGGCACAGTGACTTCCCTTGAGGTCCAAAGCATTAATGATGAGGTGAAATGCAAAATCATTATCTGAGGGCAGCATCTTTCCTACCACAGAAGTTATTCATATCATCTGATTGAAAGGCAACCTACCCAAAAGCTAATAAAGAATTCTCCCTGGCAGTTGAAATATTGGACAAATTGCTTTTCAACCTATGATAGGATGTTAACCCTATAATTGGCCAAATAATGCTGTTGGTTCACTATATTCCACTTCCACAAGCTGGGTAATTGATGGTCATTGGGTCCAGAGGTCAAAAGTTGTTGGTGAGTTTGCAGTGAGAAACTTTGCTGTGGAAATGGGCCAGTGGTGAGTGTTTATTGCTTGCCATTGTTTCAGCACCAAGGGCTCTAAGAGGAGAGCCATGCTTCATTCTGGGTTAGTGTCACATTTGCATTCAAGTGTTCATGAAAATTTGTACGTGCATCCGTGGAAAACTGAATGCTGACAACGTGAGAAAAAGTCACTTATATGAAAACCAGTGTATAAAGATAGGGTCCTTCCCTTCTTCCCTTCTCACACAGAGAGCTATGTGCCCCTTTGTATGTAACACCCATAGGTGATGCTGGTGACAACTAAGTGTCTCTGGTAAAATCAGTCTGTTCATTTCATCCTAGATTTGAGGGCTATATTTAAAAAAGACCTGGAATATTTGAGACTAGAAAGTCCATGTTGACCAGTATTTACTCTACCTTTGTATATTGAGACTTACTCGTTTTTGCATGATGAAAGAAAAGAATTCTCCATAAATACATCAAAATCAAAACTCCATATAGTCCTTATATTTATTATTAAGAGGGTGTTCTTGGGCTTCTATTATATAACATGATAATTTCATCTGTGATATCAGAAACAAAGAATGTTCTGGTTAAAAGGGATCTAAAAAAAATCATCTCGTTCATGGGTTCCCTCACTTATTTCCTGAGTCCACAGAGGATCACCAGTCTATAAAGGTAGAAATGTAGGTTGATAATCATGTTGCGAATTTCATAAAAGTTGCTGGAAATCATGCATTTACGGGTTGATGTAGGGTTCAACTTTATTTGCTTTTGACTGGCTTGATAGCAACTCAGGGCATAAGTAATACTGTTATGTGTCTGGGGCGCCTGGGTGGCTCAGTTGGTTAAGTGACTGCCTTCAGCTCAGGTCATGATCCTGGAGATCCAGAATCGAGCCCCACATCGGGCTCCCTGCTCAGCAGGAAGCCTGCTTCTCCCTCTCTCACTCCCCCTGCTTGTGTTCCCTCTCTGGCTGTGTTTCTCTCTGTCAAACAAATAATAAAATCTTAAAAAAAAAAAAATACTGTTATGTGTGTTCTCACTCCTATCCAGAAGCTTTGTTAGCAGTAAAGTAATTTATGAGACGTACACAAAATCTGCGTATTCTGTTCAGGCTAGCCAGCTAAACTTAACCCTTAATGACTGTGTAGTTCTTGATACTGTTTAAGCATTTTCTCCTATAAACAAGGCATGAAAGCATAGGAAACAATACTGCCATTTGCTTTGGCAGCACATACACTAAAATTGGAATGATAAAAAGATTAATGTGGCCCCTGAGCGAGGATGACATGCAAATTCTTAAAGCGTTCCATAGTTTTAAAAGGAAAGGCTATTCTAACACATTACTTTTGTACTGAAATTTGCTAACTTGAATCCAGAATTTTCCTTTTTGGTCAATAATCAGTATGTCTAAGTCACCTGGACATTGCTTGTGTCTAAGAAATTGAAGCTGTAATCACTGTGACACTTAAGTTGAAAAATAATTGTACTGAAATTATCTATCCTCATTTGATTTTAATTTTTAGGTGTTTGTGAAAGGAGAGGGGATAGGGAAGAGGAGTGGGTAGTTTCTTTTGTAAATACAAAATAAATGAACACGCACTGGGTACCAAAACACAAACGAACACTAGCAGGAGACTGAGAATCAGGAGATCTGGTTTCTGACAAGGACTCGGTCAATGTCTACAGCAGTTTTAAAACGTTGTTGTATTTATCTTAGTTTTTAATTTCTAGTCATACTGGATAATCTCTAAGCCTCTTCCAGTGATCCACATTAGTGATGAAGCTACATTTTTTGTTATTGAATGTGCTTCTTATTTTCAAGAAAGACACTTAGGAGATCTCGACCCTGAAGTTATTTATACTGGGACTTTGGGCATATTAAATGCAGGAGGTCTGCTTCCCAAAGACTCAGCAATCTTATTTCCTCACTTTTTAAGGGCATGAATAAGAGACTTGTGCTAAGAAAGATTTTAAAGTCAATTTACCTTGAGTGTAGACTATGGTACCCTATGAAGACTCAAGAAGTGAATTAAGTGAAGGGTGAGAAACATTTGGGTAATGGCCTCTAACTAGTCCCAGTATGGAGTGCTGGGACTGTGGTTTCTTGTAGAAAAGAGAAGTCATGAGAGTAGCTTAAAGAACAAGTGGTGCTTAAATCCATCTCACTCAATATTTCCTGCAATATAAAAGAAATACACAGAGATCAACAGAACTGTATGTGAAACAACACACTCAACATTCTTAGAGATAGTTTTTTTAACTTAAAAAAACTGTATCAAAGTGAAGAATAAGGAAAAAAAGAGAAAATCTTACAGGCTCTTATCACAAAGAAAAAATTTCTCTGTGCAATGATGGATGTTAATAGGACTTCTAGTGGTGATTATTTAATAATGTATACAAATAAGGACTCATGTTGTATACTTGAAACTAATGTATGTTAGTACATAATAATAGTAATAAAAAATACGAGAACCAAAAACGGAGTCATTTTAGAAAAAGAAATTGAATGAACGAATGTGTAAACAGGTTTTTGTGTTTAACAAACGTTAAGATTTTTAAAAACCTACAAAACAGGTTTTTTTTTGGGGGGGGCAGTGTATTATTAATTTCAGGGGTAGACTTTAGTGATTCATCACTTGCATGTAATACCCAGGGCTCATCATATCACGTACCCTCCTTCTTGCCCATCACCCAGTGCCCTGTCCTCCCCCCCACCTCCCCTCCAGCAATTCTCAGTTTGTTTCCTACGTTTAAGAGTCTCTAAACAGGGGCGCCTGGGTGGCTCAGTTGGTTAAGCGACTGCCTTCAGCTCAGGTCATGATCCTGGAGACCCAGGATTGAGACCCACGTCAGGTTCCCTGCTCGGCGGGAAGCCTGCTTCTCCCTCTCTCACTCCCCCTGCTTGTGTTCCTTCTCTGGCTGTGTTTCACTCTGTCAAATAAATAAAATCTTAAAAAAAAAATCTAAACAGTTTTAAACTCCTGCAACTTAGAACATTCAGTATGTATGAGCTCTCTATGGGAATTTATTAGATTAGTTTTATTCAATTAATAAACGAATGGAAAATTTCACCGAACCCTGACTTTTTAATGCATGCGACTGTGGACCTAACACAAAAACAAAGGTGTGGGTGAATGTAGGAGAGAACACACGATTATTGTCTTTTGTGTCAAAGCAGAAATAAGGCAACCAGATGTGAGTGGAGACAACAGGGAAAGTAGAAAGTAGGATAAGCTCATTGGTTTATGTATAAGGAATAGGTAGGATTTCAAGGGTACTGTTAAAAACTAACAAACTAGAAAGTAAAGTATTACTAGGCTGCAAACTGAATTTTTACTCTAAACTCTTTTCCAAAGAAAATATAGAACAGAGGGCATTATAGAGGATATAAAATCAAAGGTGACCAGAAGAATGAAAATATAATTCTTCCTAGTTACAAATTTTTAAAGATTTTATTTATGTATTTATTTGAGAGAGATAGCAGGGACTCTGATGGAGGGCTCGATCCCAGGACCCCAAAATCACAACCTGACCCAAAGTCAGATGCTTAACTGACTGAGCCACTCAGGTGCCCCCACCCAGTTATCATTTTTAATTAATTAAAGAGCAAATGATGCACATTTTGTAAATAAATGTAGCAAGTATAACCCAACTGCATAATTATAAAATTATTGTGACAAAAATGGAGGCCAGCAGAATTCAGACATTCAAGTTAGAAGACACACATGAGTTATATCAGTAAATATGAAGTTAACTCACTTGTTAAAACAGTGGAATTTTTTTTATTATGTTAGTCACCATACAGTACATCATTAGTTTTTGATGTAGTGTTCCATGATTCATTGTTTGCATATAACACTCAGTGCTGCATATAATATGTGCCCTCCTTTTTTTAAAATTAACATATAATGTATTATTTGCTTCAGGAGTACATATCTGTGACTCATCAGTCTCACATAATTCACAGCACTCACTATAGCACATCTCCTCCCCAGTGTCCATCACCCAGCAACCCTTATCCCTTCTACATACACACACACTCCAGCAACCCTCCTTAATACTCATCATTGAGCTTTTCACTTGGTTTGCATGGCTGTGCCCAGGCATATGCTGTATACAAGGGGAATAATTAAAATGATTCAGAAAAGCAAGGAAGCAAAATAGACAAAGGTATACTGAGTCCATAGAAACAGTAAGAAAGAAGGGATATGAACTTGATATCAGATAAAGTAATATTTAAGCCAAAAAGCTAAAAAATTGATGAGAGGTATGTTCTAGGGCTCAATACTATGATTCAAAATGATAAAATATTTTTGAATATCATTGAACAAAAGAATACAGCAACCATGTTTATTTAGTAAAAACTCTAGAACATAGATAGAAATGGCATAATTATAGAAGTCTTTATAGACTGAATTATGAATTATAGCACATTATTATAGAAGGACACCAATCTCAGATCAAGAGAGATCAAGTGGACAAACCAAAAATCAAAGAGCCAGAAGACCTGAACAACTAAATAAAATAGATCTTATCATTATATACCAAATTTTAGGCTTTGATATTAGAAAATACACTTTCTTTTCAGGTACTTATGGAACATTTACAAGGTTTTCTATACACCAGTTCACAAGGGAAATATCAAGATGTCCTATAATGCAGAAGTAGTACAAAATATACTGTCCAGTTACAATGCAATGGAACTAGAAATTATTAACAAATCAAAAAATTAAGAGGCCCTTCCACCAGTAATTTAAAAAAGTTATTCTATTGGACAAATCAGGTGAAACAGAAACACACAGATTGAAACTACAGAATTCAGTCAAATAATAAAAATACATATAAGAACCTCTGGGATATGCTATAAGCAGTGGTCAAAGAAAAATTCATAATACAAATATTTCCACCAGTAAAAAATAAAAAAAAAAAATGAAACAAATACCCAGATCAAGAAATTAGAAAAAAGAAAAGCCAAAAAAAAAAAAAAAAGCCCAGGAAAAGAAATAACACAAAAAAGCAGAAATTCTATAAAAAGAACCAGAAGTTCAAGTAGATTATAGGAAAACAGTAGGGATGTGTATGTGTGTATACTTTTGCAAGTGTCCTTGGGATTGGATGTAGGGGGGTGTTTTCAGTGCGAAACCATGTATTCTTTTAGATTTGAGGAAATCTTATGAAAAACACAAATAACATTAAGATATAAAACATTTATATGTACTTTTAAATACACCATTTTTATTGTTTGAACTGAAATGACCACCCAGCAGTTTAAACCGACCCTAAATGGCACTTATAGCAAAGGTGATACCACAAGCAAGCTGCTAATTCAGCAGGTACACATGCACACATGCTTCTTTTTTTCTGTAATTCATTATTTTACAACTTGAAATTGGGAATGTATGAGATTTTCATTGAGTAAACTCCAATTGCTTAAACTGAAGTGGCAAGAGGGGACTAATCCTATATAGACCCCAAGTAGACTTGTGCTCCTCTCTGTAACCAGTAACAGGAATAAGGGAATCTATAATGTGCAATATCTGTACTAGCCAGTGTGGTGACAAGATGAAAACAGTGGACATTACTCTTTTTTTTTTTTTTTTTTGGACATTACTCTTGAGCAAATGAGAGGTATAATCAATGTCGTGTTTCTTCAGTTATGTTTGGGTTTTAGGATTGTATTCTTCAAGATTTTTTAATGCCTGGCATTATTACAATTCTTTCAAGGTCTTCAGTATGTTGAGTCTGAAGCACCACCTCACTCCCCGTTTTCCATGAAGCAGTCCCGTGAAATGCTTTATTATCAAAAACAATTGCATCTTAGCTAAGCACGCATTTTGATTGGAGGAGCTAGACACAGAATGCCTTATCTCATAAACTATGTCTACAGTGTGAGGCTGAGAACAGTTGTTCTGAGGGTTGAGATTTTATCTTATATGTGAGGGTCTCACGTATTCCAGGCTTTCAGAATATCTATTGACTGACTATGCCGAAGAGTGAACAATTGTTCACTTTCAACAATTTCTATGCAGATACAGTATTCCCATCTCTAGACACATTACAGGTTGTCAGTTCCTTTTGTTGTTGATATCTCCCTAAAATTTCAGCCCCCAAGAACAAAGGTATATGCTAGTTCTACAAGACTAAGCCTAAATTATATTTCCCTGGTCAGAAAAATAGTTTAATTACTTTATAAACTTTTCTCATTTAAAACAAACTTATCCTGTGTCTTTGATGATTACCATAAATTGCAGCCATGCTTCTTCTAATATATTCTATTACTATTTGGTTTCTCAGAAGACTTAAAGGGTGCCAATTTCCTCTACAATTTATCAGACAATATTCAGCAGTGCTGTTTAGAGCAAACGTACAAAAATATAACTTAACAAAAAATTTATCATATTGCTTGCATTTTAGCATGTTTCTAAGACCAGTAACCTAGTTTCTTCTTGCATGCATTTGACAAGAGTAAGCTTAATATTAAATATTAACTCTCTTCCCTGTAAAAAGGCACAGATATTATTTATTCAGGATACATTTGTTATAAAATTATTTAGAGGTTTTCATACTCTACTGTAATGCCTATATAAGGATAATTCCTTCTTATTTGATTTGATTTCCTTTCCCCATACATTTTCTTTAGTAACCTTGTCACTTTCCTCTGCCTACACACACACACATACACACAAATACTCCTTCAACATATATATCCTTTTGGTTCTGAATTTTGATGAATATACCTGCTAATAGATCTCTGCCACTTTCACTATTTGGCTATCTGAGGAAGTGACTACATAGGACCAATTCTTTTATTTACCCTGGGACTTCATTGAAGTGATCCTCTTGATGTGTACAGCTCCCTGATCTCTCACTAAGGTGGGAAGGGCAAGATGAGCCACAGCCAACTTTTTGGATTAAGCCAGTATCATTGAGTGGAACCCTAAAATCCTACCTGATTTACAAACATGATCTAATCATTAAATTTATTAGGGGTTATGAGGGGCCAGCTCTAGGTTGTCTGATGCTATTTAAGTCTGGTTCCTTCAGAAGATGGCACCTCTCTGAGCAAAAGACAATGTGGAAAGGAGAAGCACAAAATCTCATCTGTTGAACTCTCATTCCATATCGACCACTAAGTTGTTTACTTTACTTTCTTATATCACCTAAAGTCATTAAATTCACACCCTAGTCTATAGTAGGTAGACATTGCCATGAGAACATTCAAAGTCACATAGCCCCTAAGTGTCAGAGTTGCTGCTAATGCATAACCCCTGCCACTCCCACCCCCCCATGAAGAAGCATCCCCCTCAGAGTTCCCACAGCTGCTCTGCAGGCTAAGGTGGCAGAGATCCTGGACTCACATCAGAACTGAGAAGTCTCTTTAGATATTTACATTATATTCTTCTAAAAAATTGTGTTCTTTTAAATACCTAATAGAAATAGGTTTCTAATAAAATCCATGTTCTTCTTCTTTCAAAAGTATAGAGTTGGGCTAGGACTTAGCTGTCTTACTGGGTACCCCATACCTTTGCACAGGCATTGCCATGTAACTGAATTCTCTCCTGACTCCCCAAAATTTGGGTGTCTTGCCGTATATACTCTTTTCTTCCTGCTGGCTGAGATAAGCAGAGCACCACTGCTTATGAAGTCATTTGTAGAAGGTAGCAGAGCCACTGCCCCTCTGGGTCTCTGAATCATGGCATGTGGGTAGCTAGGTGCCCATTGCCTAAAACACCCATTCTTGACTGTTATATGAGTAAGAGACCTTTTGATTTCTTAAACCAGGGAATTAAATTGGGTGTCTTGTGGCAGCGGGATAACCTAGTCTGTACTAACCAGGGAGCACTCTGTTTATGTTTCTAGTTAATTCACTTAACTTACAGAATTTTGCTCTGTGAAAATATGGTACACTATAAATAAATGTGTATTGTTGGTGAGCTTATCTTGATAATTATATTGATGTCTTTATGCATAGCCAAATTAATTATCCAGACAGTGAATTTAAAAAAGAAAAAAAAAAAGATTCCATCAAACTGGTTAGTGGTCAGTTTGTAGAAAAAGTAACTGGTAATTTCGGACTGATTTTCCCTTGCTGTAATATTTTAAAAGTACATGTGGACTCAATGCCATATTAAGTGTTTTCTCGCCACATACAAGCAGGAGTATTTTTATTCCTTTACTACCCTCCGTTGTAGCTCTGTCCTACATTTATCTCAAACAAATTATTTCTCCAGAAATATTAATGAATAACAGAGACAAGCAAAAACAAATATCTCTAGTATTTGTATAATACATTTTGTTGATTCAGTTTCTGTGATGTCTTTCAAAATGTCACACCACCTTCTTTATTATTGATCGGTTCGGTGAAGTCTTGTTGAAAAGGAGGCAATGGGATATATCAACTATCATAGGCATTTCTTTCTTTTTTTAAGATTTATTTATCTTAGAGACAGAGAGAATGAGAGTGAGAGAGAGAGAGCATGAACTGAATGGGAGGGACAGAGGGAGAGATCCCAGGCAGACTCCCCACTGAACAGGAAGCCCGATGTGTGTTCGATCCCATACCCATGAGATCATGAACCAAGAACCAGATGCTCAACCAGATGAGCCACCCAGATGCCCCATCTCTCCTAGGCATTTCTAACTTCCTACAACTAATACATAGTTATTTTTATGGAATAATTTTTGTAGAAAGGCATCATTTCAAACAGTATTTTTTCTTTCTTTACATAAGAGCTTAATCTAGTGTCTCTGCAATACACTTAAATTTGTTTTCATGATCTTAGAACAGGTGGGCCCATATTAAGAAATGTCAGACTCCATCAGCCCTGCTGAATATAGATATTCCACGTGGTGATTTTCATTATAGTAGGAGAAAAAAAAAGTCAATCTGTCAAAATAGCAAGTCAGTAATCTGTAACTTTAGTCTTCATCTCTCACCTTATCCCAACTACAGATGTTTTCTATTTGTTTATATATCTACTTTTACACTTCATGGGCCTGGCATTCTCAGCTATGTTATGAAAACATCCATTGGATTCTATTACATTTTAAATCAAAACCCATTGCACCTGAAGAAAAAAATTACAAAATCTTTAACTTCATCCACAGTGGACATGGTCAGGCCCATGCCTTCGTAACTTCAAGTTATGCTACTATACATCTTCATCATTCTTAACATGTGGTAGGCTTGGGGTTTTTTTGTTGTTGTTTGTTTTGGAGTTTTTTTGGTCACACCTAAGCACTTTCTTCCTTAAAGCCTTCCCCTTTTCCATTCCCTTTTCAAGAATACCTTTTCCCCATTTTTTTCTACATTTCAAGTTAAAGGACATTCCTTGAAAAAGCCTTTCCCCAACCTTCAAATATGGTGCACTGTTAAAACTGAGCACTTACCAGTATTTGTAATTTACATTTATATCTAATTGTTAGTTAATAGGCATGGATTCTCTGGAGTGAGTACCTATTATTTTGTCTCCTCAGCATTCCTCTGCACAGAAATACCTTTTTGGAAACTTCATCCCCACTCCATTAATGTTATCTTTCCTAAAAAGTTCTTTTATGTAATTGTAAGTCCACCCCAATAATTGTCTAGTAGAGAGATAGACACGTAATTCCATCTGAGCACCCCTTTTAGTCAGTATTTGGGTGCCTGGTTTTTCCAAAAGGCAGGTTTCAACATTGTTCCTCTTAGAGATAGACTGACTTTATGAGGTACTTCAGTTTCTTCATTGCTTTTACTAAGTTAATTTGTTTTAGATTACTATTACTGGAAATGAAGATGGCTGACTAGTAGTATACCCCAGAAGATGTAAGCTCCACAAAGTCACCCTTTCTGACCAAGATGTCCAGTTCCCCATTTCTTCAGAACAAACATCTTTGTGTGATTTGGCAAAGGAGGTTCTATCTGCTGAGACTATATTAAACTACAAAGGAGCCACGTGCTAATAATCCTTCTTCTTCGATTTCTTATTTCTTATCTAGGCAGTGAATGTTTGTGTGAAGGTTTTTTTGTTTTGTTTTTAAATCTAGAAAGTGTCCAGATTGTAAAACTTAACTTAAATATAGGATTTAATGCTTGTTTTAAAACCAGCCAGGTACCTGGGTGGTTCAGTTGTTAAGCTACTGCCTTCAGCTCAGGTCATGATCCAGGATTGAATTCCACATTGGGCTCCCTGCTGAGCGGGAAGCCTGCTTCTCCCTCTGTCACTCCCTCTGCTTGTGTTCCCTCTCTAGCTGTGTTTCTCTCTGTCAAATAAATAAAATCTTTAAAAAAATTAAAATAAAAAAGCAAATAAAACCAACCACTTTTGACTTTAAAAATTCTCCTCCTGTTCTCCCAAAATGTAAATTCTTATTTGAAAATAGGGTAAAACATTTTCTTCTGAGTAAAAGATCTTTTGCTGATTTTTAGCATTAACTACTTCCTCAGTTCTGCCACCTTAGATACAAGTGGAGAGGAACCCAGCTATTTGGGCACATTTGCCTGAGAATATCCTGCGGTGAAGGATCCAGGAATTCAACTGAGCAATGTAAAAATGTAGGCTCCCCCTACTCTCTCAAAATTCCCACCCTGGGAGTAGGATCTTGCCACCTCACCATATGCTTAGAGTATTTCAGGGAGTAAAGTCAAATTGGAACCGTGTTTCCTGCTGTTTCACCATGATTGTTTGTACAGCATATGCAGGCAAATCCACCAATGCCAGTAGAAACTAAGAGGAAACTTCTCTCATGACCACAGACCTCAAAACACAGTCTTAAATCCTTGCTTAGAAAACAACAAAGACCATTATTTTGAACTTTGGGGAAAATATCATTAAATTAATATCTTTAAATCATCCATTTGGAAGTAAATTAAGCATAACCCTTATAAAAGTAAAAGCTGGATAATGAATGGGATAAATAATACTAAGAATGACATTAATAACATGTAACCAATCATTTATTGTTTAAAAACCTCTTCTTAATCCATTAACACATTTAATGTTTTCGTCTCCCAAGAGATTACATTTTAGAGATAAGGGAAATGAAATTTAGTTAGAGAATGTAATTGAGTAAGTATTGCTAGATAATATATAGGACATCTAGTTAAATTTGGATTTGAAATAAGTGATTTTTTTTTTTAGTTTAAATACATTTCAAATAGTGCATGCTCCTCTAAAATTCACATTTAGGTGGGTATCCTACATTTTTATTTGCTAAATCTGGGAACCCTAGATAAAACTAAGATTACAAAGTTAATAATGGGCAAAGCGAGTGGGGGTACCTTAACCACCTGAGAAGGTGATGGTTGACATGAACACTATTATGGATTTATTGTCAAGACATTGCAGGAAACATGATTTCTTCACTTTCCAAATTTCCAGGTGTGAAGCTAGTTTGAAGTTATCTATGAATAGGCACCAATTCTGGTGGGCCTCTTTCAAATACGTGTGGTATATCGACCCAGGGAGAGCTAAGAGTTAAGCAGGCAAATTTCTTCACTGGCTACCTGTGACAACTGACCTTCTTTGAGTGAAATTTATGCTCTTGGATATTTGTAAAGAACAAGCCCATCATTAGAAATAATGACCAATGGATTTCAGGTCTCAGCTTGGGCCCTGTGAGAAAATAGATTTTAAAAAAGGACTTTTCATGGGCAAAGAGAAGGCAGATCATTTAGCCTTTTGAACTCTTTGAGAATCAGTATGGGAAGTAAATCAATGAAACTATGGTAGAAGACTTTGGTAGGCTTCTCTTGGTTCAATCTCCAGACCAGATCTTTATACATCATGCTAAGAACTACATATTTTTTCACTAATGTCAGTTTTAAGACTGCTAGGGCTATATATGAGTCCAAAGATAAAATGGTAATCTATAGCTTCTATAAAATAAATTTTTATCAAAAATTTTAAGTTCTTAATTCCAGAGTTAACAATCATAGAGAAATTGCCAAAGGAAATATATAGCATTTCTTTCTAGATTTGAAGCAATGAGTTCTATAACTTGCTTTTTATAACTAGTGACGAGTAGAAAGAATTGGTCAGTGGTGGCTGGTTGTGTTACTTGATGGTAAAATACATATCATAGGTTTGGGCTTAGCAAGCGACGGGCATACTCACAGAACACCAAGACTAAGTGCCCAGAGAGAAGTCAGAACAAGTAGCAGAGCTGAAAACAGACTATACCCTCCAAGGAGGCAATCAACTGAATGGTATTTAATAAACTAACATCACTTTACTATGTTTTAGATGAATCTACCGTTTAAGACATTCACTCATAAATTTGAGTATTTCTAGACTAAAGTAACATAGCATTCCTGGTGCATATTTATAGTGTCATGAGAAGTGATGACTTAGGCCTCTATGGCCTCCATGGAATGAATGATACCAGTGAGAACTCATCAAGCTCCAATCTCTATGAGCTTAAACTAAGTGACAGACATTAAGAACCTTAACACTTGACCACAACTGCAACACTGAAAAGCATTAATCCCCAGAATGGTGTTCCAGGGCAGTGCTGAAATTTAGATAAAACACAGATGTATCTGAAAGGGATGAAATCACTTATACCTAAAGAAATTAGTTCCTGTACATGATGGTGAAATAGCAGATCAAACTGCAGGTGGAAAGTAATCCAGATTTAATTAAGAGAGACACAGACATCACTGTTAGGGAAGATATTTGGGAAAAGCTGTCCTGAAGCCCAAGCTTCATGGATTCTGAAGCAGTATTTCCATCTTCCTGGGACAGAGAGGTGAATAAATAGGGGTCATTTTTGGAGTCAAGCTACTGTTTATTCTCCATAAATTATTCCCCATAAGTACTGCACTGCCAGAGAATGAATAACACATACTATCTCATGCTTAAAACTCCTTCCCTTCAGGATGGTGCCTACTTGTCTTTTGAGATGTAAGTTCCTTAAACTATTTGAGTGTCCCTTTTTAGACCATATATGACAGAAATGTCTAATGGGATTTTACCACAGGTGCAGGTATAGCACAAAGGAGCAGGTTACAAATAAATTTTATCAGTTTCCCAAGTCTTCATCCCCGAAAAAAGGTGCAAAGCAAGATGTTTCTGCCTTTTGCTGGAAAGGTTTCACTGCTGCAGGCCTTAGATGCTGAGTGTTTGCCCCTAATCCCAAGAGAGCAATGCCAGGTACACTCAGAGAAGTGAGGTGTCTGACCTCGACATAGAAGATTGAAAGCAAGGTAGAAAAATAAATAAATCTAGTCTGGGCACTACACATCATATGGAGTAAAAGTTCTTGTAAAACACTTTCAGCAGTTTCATTTATTTGATTCCTTTAATATTTGATTCATTCCAATTGCATAAACAAAATTCATGCCAGTCCTGAGGAGGAAAGGGTCTCTAATTTTGGCAGATTAAGCAAAATCCTCTGATTAAATGAAGATTAATGGCATTGCTTATGTTCTGCTTCAAAGCCCAGCTGGCAGACAACAAATCAAGGAAAACATGAACCCTGCAGACAGGGTTTGGAGGTCCTTCTCTTACCTCTTTATGAAATAGAGAAGATGAGGGAGGACAGAGGAGGTGTTATTAAACTGTGGGCCAGAGAAATGTACATATAGGCATCAAACTAATGTGTCATAGTCAGTCAACTCATAGCTTCTGTGAACATGTTGTGTATCCCACACAGCAGGAAGGACTAAAAAGGAGCCAGAGATACCATTATCTAGGATGGAAAGTTTATGAAGCAGAGAATTTGTGTGAAGAAAAGTATTGAAAATTTTTAGAACACGGGGTGAGGTATCTGCCCTTTGCCCAGATTCATTGAAAAATCTGCTTTCCCAGGCAGGTGGAAGGAACCATCCAAATAGCTCATGACCTTTCATCTTGGGTATGACTAATCTCTGGGATGACTAAAAGACTTCCAGAGTCTCCACTTTATCAATGAGGTTTATGTAGATATAGAAATGTTCATTGTCAGAAGTGAATGGCAGGAGGATCCAGGGATTCTGGTCATGTCTGCTCATTCTGTAGGGCATGTTCACCAGATGTCTACCTCTCTAAGGGACTGAGAAGCCTCACTGGAGAAACTTTTCTCTGAAGAGAAGAACCAAACAGAAAAGTCTGACCCAGTAATACAACCCTAGTCATTTGAGGGAGCACGTATCTCTTAGATTTAAACTGAGGTTCATAATACAGGTCAAGAGAAAGGACTGTGAGAAAACATCTAAAAAAATGATTGTGGTAAGACTTAAGTCTGATATTACAGAGTAATGTGGCCCTTCAGCAGTTAAGATCTGACAGATACTCACAGAAAAAGAAAAAGTGAAATTTTCCTGCTCTTGACCACAGAATATCAATCAGATTTGACCCGTTGAAGGCTCCAGTTCATCTCCTCTTTGAGACTCATTTCCATCTATAAAATAGGAATGATATTACCAGCATGTTACATGATGGTAACATGCATTCAGTGTTAGTTGATATATGATATCAGGAGTGGAAATAATATTGGAGATTACTCAGTTTTCAGTTGATTGAATTAAATATTTATTTGAATTGAATATTCAGGAAATTCAATTTATTGAATTGGAGGTTATTCAATAAATGAAAAAGAAGGAAGAAAAGTAATAACTACAATAAGTGACTTTTCTAAGATCCTAAATATTATTTTAACAAATCCATCTATAGATTTCAGTCTTATTTAGTCATGGTCCAGAATTTCTCAAGTATGCTAGATAGATAACTTGTGTCTGTGACTTACTTTACAATACTCTGGCGTGGACAGTGAGATAATATATACTAAGTAGTTAAACTTCAGCTTTAGGGGCAGTTGTGCTTACTGAGAATCCATACTGCAGGGATGATAGCTAGCATAAACTGAAAAAGTCTGTATTCTAGGGGTGCCTGGGTGGCCCATTTGTGAAATGTCTGCCTTCGGCTCAGGTCATGGTCTCAGAGTTCTGGGATCGAGCCCCACATCGGGTTCCCTGCTCAGCGGGAAGCCTGCTTCTCCCTCTCTCATTCCTCCTGCTTGTATTCCCTCTCTAGCTGTGTTTCTCTCTGTCAAATAAATAAATAAAATCTTTAAAAAAAAAAGTAAAAAAGAAAGAAAAAAAAAGTCTGTATTCTAGGAGCAGCTACTACATGGTATCGTGATCAACATCTCCTATTCAAGTTAGATGGGTAAATGACAGAAACATTTTTTATTGGTGAAATTAGTTATTTTGCAATTTGCTTAGGAAATGATAACATCAATGCTTTTTGGTGAAATCAGAAGGTAATGCTTAAGACATATGGATTGATGAAAAAAATAAAAAACACTTCAAATCTTTGTAAGAGCAGTGTACAAATCTAGGAAATCACCAGTCTTTAGGGATAGTACCCAAGACCAGGTGGTCCTGACATTGGTTTAAGATAATAGATGGGGTTGCTTGATGATGGTGATTGTAAGAGTAACAGAATTTTACCTCTGCAGGGATGGCATGTGTGTCTTGAATGCATCTTTTAGGTGAGGTGGTGGTCAGAACATTGAGAAAGAGGGCAGGGACTGCAAGTTTGCAGACTTGCAGGTGGAGTGAATGTTTCTGCCTGCTTACAAGTAATGATGTTTTTATTTTTTTAAATAAACATTGTTTATAAATCAAAATTTGATGTATGACTGCTTTTCAGTGTAAATGCTGATTGCACGCTTTTGAAGGGAGTATCACAGAGCCTCAGTATTTCAGTGGCTCCTGTTGTCTCCAAAAGAACCTAAGGCAAGTGGGCTTCCTGGGTCGCACAGTCGGCTGGACATCCAACACCTGGTTTTGGCTCAGGTTGTGATCTCAGAGTCATGATTTCAAGCCCCCTGTGTTCTCTCCCTCTTCCCTTCCCCCTCCCCCATCTCTCTTAAATAAATAAATAAATAAATAAATAAATAAATAAATAAATAAAATTTTTAAGAAGTATTGCTTCAAAAGAATGGAAGAGTTAGTACAGACTGACTTGAGTCATTTCCCTTGCTTAAGAATTATAGCTTTTCGGGGAGCCTGGGTGGCTCAGTTGGTTAAGCGACAGCCTTCAGCTCAGGTCATGATCCCAGAAACCCGGGATCGAGTCCCACATCAGGCTCCCTGCTGGGCAGGAAGCCTGCTTCTCCCTCTCTCACTCCCCTTGCTTGTGTTCCCTCTCTGGCTGTCTTCTCTCTGTCAAATAAATAAAATCTTAAAGAAAAAAAAAAAAGAATTATCGCTTTTCATGGGTGTGTTAAGCAACATAGCTGACCAAGAGGAGAGAGATGTAGAGGAAGGGATTGCATTTTGCGCTGTTTAGTTCAGAGTTGGAAGGCAATCTCCCAAGGTGTATGCAGAGCTCACACTGAAAAAGTTCTCTTTTTTTCAACAAATAATCATAGTTGAAAATGGAAAATCTAAGGGAAGTGGCAAAGAAGAAAAAGAGATGTTATTAAGTGAGGATGTGGATTTGAGGAGTAATAGTTAACACTTTGTGGAAGCACTTTTTCGAGAAATTCCTTTTGCGGGGAGGAATATCGACACCTGGGAAAATGGCATTAAATAAATAATGCTGCCAAAAACGCATCAGGAGCTTGAATGTACTCTGAGCACAGATTCTCAGACCTGAATTAATGAGGACATCTTGTATTAAATCATTTGACAACCTGGATGCTATTTGTCATTGAAATGGAACTTAATATACATTTTATATGCCATAAAATGCTCACCTTCAGATGGAGAGTATTATGCTCTGAATATATATGTGCATGGGGATGTGTATGTTTTTCACAGCCTAATTCTCTATGGAGATGTGTACTGTCAGGATGCACCCTTAGATGTTAAGCTGGGGCGGGGGATAGGGTGGTAGGGCGGAGGAAGGGGGCAATTACAGGGCTCCTGCAAGTGGCACCTGGTGATCTGTTGAAGAATTCCTGCTAATCTGGAGGGCTCTGTAAGGCTCCTCATGAGGAATATGGATGCATTTTAACCTATTCCTTCGCCTCCACTCATCTATCTGTATACTCTTGCCAGATACATGGTCCTCAGTGCCCAAATTTGTCTTGTCCCTCTCCAGTGTACAGCCTTTCAACAGTTACCCATCTCTCACAGATGAAATCCAGATTCCTCCCCCTGGCAATTCAGAGCTGGCTAGGTGTAGACCATGGGAACCCCTTCTGCTGAGCAAGCCAGGGGTTTTGATGTTTGCTGCAACCACCTGAAATTTGCTTGACTGTGCTTTTCTCAAGCCTTTCTAGTCTGCTTGCTTTGCAAAATCTCATTCTGAGAAGAATTGGATAAATACAGTATATATTTATTAAATATAAATATATATTGTATTTAATAAATATAAGGGGGGAAATGGGTGTGGCTCTGTTCCCAATTTCTCTGAGTAGTTATAGGCAAAAGAAAGAAGGGAAATTTAAAAAAAAACACCCTTTTCATAAAAAAAAAGACAGCTTGCCCACAAACTCTGTCGAGGCATTCATAAGCAACTTGCATAATGAACATGAATTCCAAGTATCTCTGTGCTTGATTACATTAGATAAAAACAGTTTGCTCACTATAAATCCAGTTGGCTCTCCTTTCTATTTTCAGTTAAGGAAAAGCTCTCTTTACCTTAAATGGAAAGAGGTTGCTCTAGAATCAGAAAAATATCAAGATGCCAAGGAAGTGACAGTGTAACATACCCTCCTAAAATGATCAATTATTTGAGCTTGAGTTTTGCCACTGGAGTAAGAAACATCTAAAGAAAGAATTAAGAGAGAGAAATATCCAAGCAATGGAGGGAAAGAGTTCTGTACAGGCCCGAATGAAAAAGAGCGTGGCACCGTGCCCTCGTAGTCTCTGCCAGCCATTCCATCTGTGGCTAGGATGAGTTAAGGTATGATAAAAAATTTGTATTCTGATATTTGTATCTACTGAGGTTTCTTTTTCCTTATTTTTTCTAGTTAAAGATGAATTACAGTCTTAGACTAAGATGCCAACATTGTTGGGTTTTTTTTTTCTTTATCTAAGACGTGTTAAAATGGTGAACAGGGCATTGGTGGAGTTTTATTATGCCGGGAGCAGCATGTTGAGCTGCTCCAAACGAATTTGGAGAGTGGAGGCAGAGAGAAAGGAAAACAAATAGCAATTCCCATCCTTTAGCTTCCCACCAAAGATATTCAGGTGATTAAAATTGCACACCTGGCCAGACCAGGCTGAAGAACATACCCTGAGTTACTTCTGTCTTCATTTAATGCTTCTAGTTTAATACTTCCAGTTTACTTCCTAAAATCCTAGGTTGGTTTCACATCTCCCCACCCTCATCCACCTGAGGCTTAGTCCACAGCAGACACACAATGGTCTTCAGATTGCGATGGGGGCAGAGAGAGAATTGGGTTTTCAGGAAGAAGACATGCCCACATTCTTTCCATCCCATTTCTCAGACCCTTTGGTGTGGCATTCTGCGTGGTAAACTTTGGGAGGGAACAGTTTGGTGATAGGTGTGACTTTTGCTTTTGAAAAGTAGGAGGAGGGAGGTCAAAAGGGAAACAAAGAGTTAGCAGGTGTTTCTGTTTGTTCCATTCAGTTTACCAGGGGAGGGAAGGGGACAGGGACTTAAAGCGAAGACTGAATGCAAGAACGCATCTTCCTCTGGTTGGAGCATCAACAACTGAAATCTCTTAAGAGGTTGGAAAACTTTATCTTAACTTCCTGCTATTCATTTCCATCACCAAAAGTGTTGTGTTTGTGGGTGAGGGTGAGGGGAGGGAGTTGCTAGATTTGTGGATCAGAAGATTCCAGAACGGTGAGTGGATTATGTTTTCTCATGAATGAAGTTTCTCTTCCCTCTTTTTTCTACTCTGTTACACTTCAGAGAGAACATTTCACATGCTTCATTTCCCTTTCTCTTTTTGCCTCTCTGTCTCATGATAGTGGAGAATATATAATATACAATGACAGATACTGTGGTGTGCTGCTTTAGGACAGTGGTGCCCCAGCTTTGGAATTTTACGGATCAGTAGCATTTCCAGGGACTTACATAAACTGATATTGTTAGGCAAGTTCAACATATATCTATGTATAAATAAGTACAGTTATATATACCATTTATCATCATCCTAATTTGATAATATAAAAGGAGTTTTAATATAAGAAACAAAGTAATCTTGGTGTTTCAAAAAAATAGTAAGTTTGGCTTTAAAAGAAATCTTATCAAATCCCAACTGATCACTTGGAGACCATCATTTCTATGTATTCTGATCTAAAAGGGGAAGTTTATTATTCACTGATACTGAGCTACTAATTTAAGTCAATTTCTAGATTATAATTTTTTTCTTTTTAAATCAGTTAATATGGTGAATTGTGTTGAATGACTTTTGAAATAATCAGCCATCCTTGCATTCCTGGATAAACCTTTTACAAATGATTGTGTTCAAAATTCTAAAACTTTCTTTAGAATTTTTCCATTCATTTCATGAGGAATATTCATCTGTAGTTTACCTTTATCATAACACTTTTGCCCAGTTTTGACACCAGGGTTTAGTTGGCTGAATGCTAATTATCAAAAAGATATGGCTAATACCCAGACCCTGTGAGTTTTATTTCATATGGTAAAAGAGTAGCTGTCACCTCATATGGCAAAAAATGTGGTTAAGAATGTTGAGAGGTGGGGCGCTTGGGTGCTTCAGTCAGTTAAGTGGCTGCCTTTGGTTCAGGTCATGATCCCAGGGTCCTGAGATTGATTGAGTCTTATATCTGGCTCCCTGCTCAGCATGGAGTCTGCTTCTCCCTCTCTCTCTACTGCTTTCCCTTCTTGTACTTTCACTCTGTGTCAAATAAATAAATAAAATCTTCATTAAAAAAAAGAAGAATGTTGAGAGGTTCGAGCTTATCTTGAATTATCTGACTGGCTCCCAAGCCAAAGGCAAATGCTCACATAAGACAGAGGCAAAGGGACATTTGAAATAGATAGAAAAGGACAGGACACACAGAAGAGAAGACAGTGTGCCACAGAGGCAGAGATTCAAGTGATAGGGCCACAAATCAAGGAACACCAGGATTGGATAAACCAGAAGCTGGAAGAGACAAGGATTCTCTCCTAGAGGCTTTGAAGGGAGTGTGGTCTTGCTGACACCTTGATTTCAGACTCTCGACTCCATAAATGAGAAAGAATAAATTTCTGTCATTTTAAGCCACCTATTTTGTAATAATTTATTATGGAAAATCCAAAGAAACTGAAATAAAATATAATGATGGTCTCATGAAATGAGTTTCGACAGCAGTTTGTGGAGAATTAATATTTATCTCTGAAGTCATCTGGTTCTGGACTTTTCTTTGCACAATGTTTTTTCTGTACAAAGTCAGTCTCTGTAATGGATATAGGGCCAATCAAGTTATTTTTTCACAAAGTTTTAAAGTTTTAATTTTTTTAAAAAAATAATCCATTTCATTTATATTTACTGCTATAGAGTTATTCTGATATCACCTATTATTTCTGATAAATTTTAATATTTTGTGTTTCTTTTCTTTTATACTTGTTTCAGCATGTTGTAAGTTGAATTTTGCTCCCCTTTCAAAATGCCCCCACCTACCCCCCCCAAAAAAAGCATGTCATATGTTGAAGTGCTAACCCTCAGTACTTGAGAATGTGACCTTATTTGGAAATCGCATCACTGGAGATGTAATTTACAGTTGTTAAAATGAGGTCATACTACAATAGAATAAGCCTCTAACCCTATATGACTGGTATCCTTAAAAAGCAGTAATTGGGACACAGACACACTCCTAGGGAGAACTCCAGATAAACAGGAAGTTAGAGACTGAGGTAAAGCATGTGCAAAAGGATTGCAATAAACCATCAGAAGCTATGGGAGAGGCCTGGACACATTCTCTTTTATATTCTTGTCTCCAGAACTCTGAGACAATAAATTTCAGTTGATTAAGCCACCCAATTTGTGATCCTTTGTTGGCAGCTCCCGCCCCTAGCAAACTGATACAAAATGGGAGGGTAAATCCAGTCCTGATTAATATATCTTGGCCCATGGGGCACATGGGTGGCCCAGTCATTTAAGCGTCTGCCTTTAGCTCTGATCACAATCCCAGAGTCCCAAGATCGAGCCCTGCATGGGGGCTCCCTGCTCAGCGGGGAGTCTATTTTCCCTCTGCCTCTCTCCCTACTCTTTTGAGCTCTCTCATGCTCTCAAATAAATAAATAAAATCTTTAAAAAAATCTATATCTATATCTTGGCCCAAAGCAAACTTGATAGTTATTCAAAACACAGATGTCTGGATTCAATAAATACATGTAATTTATATTATAACTGATAAAGGTTAGCAGACTCAATTTTGGAAAAATGCCATATTGAAGGTCAATAATTCCTTTGTTGTAGATAGTATTCAGATGATTCTCTGAGAAGTGTGATAATGAGGAAGGCAGAAATAGGGAATTGCTCCAGAATGTGAAGGGGAAAGAAAAGGTCCATTGGCTTGACACTTCAAATAGAGATTTCAAATAGAATCTTAAATGAGAAAATATAAAAGAGGTACAGCCAGAGAAATCAAGAACCCTGGATCTGGCGATAAGGAGCTGGAGAGTTCTTTTGAGCTGAGACTGTCCTCACCTCCTCCTACCAAATGTGTGTGCTGTGGAGTGTTTTTCCTAGGGGTTGGAGCAGAGTCACAGACAGGAAGGAACTCTGAAAAAGTTGCCTATAGGGCTTTTCCATAATGCTTTCACAATCATTTCCTCTGACAAAGGATTTCTAATCCCATATATAAAAGAATTTTATGGGGCACCTGGGTGGCTCAGTTGGTTAAGCGACTGCCTTCAGCTCAGGTCATGTTCCCGGAGAACCGGGATTGAGCCCCACATCGGGCTCCCTGCTCGGCGGGAAGCCTGCTTCTCCCCCTCTCACTCCCCCTGCTTGTGTTCCCCTTCTCGCTGTGTTTCTCTCTGTCAAGTAAATAAATAAAATATTTAAAAAAAAAAAAAGAATTTTATATGTAGTTTATGGAGGGTTTTGTGGTTTTTTTGTGTGGGGGGGTTGTTTTGTTTTAAATTTACTTGATGGAGAGAAACACAGCTAGAGGGGGAGCACAAGCAGGGGGAGTGAGAGAGGGAGAAGCAGGCTTCCCGCTCCAGGGACTCCTCCAGGATCATGACCTGAGCTGAAGGCAGACACTTAACAACTGAGCCACCCAGGCGCCCCCTGTATGCACTTTACATGTGAGGTTTAAAGAACAATTAAATAGAAAAATTAAATTAAATGGGCCAAGTTTAAAGTATAAAAAAGTCTTCTGTGATAGGAGAGCAAGTATTTCACCAAAAGAAAGAAACACTTTAAAGTTAACCATTTCTTCAAAATCCATGCTATTTGTGATAGTAGCTTTTCAGGTTATCCTTTGCTCTCATTCATAATGTAGCCCATGACTGATTAACCCAAGACCTATGCCTTCATTTGTCATTTGTTTTCATGTCTTTTTGATGTTTATCTAGTGAAATATTAAGAATGTATGACTAGCCAAAATAAATGAAAAAAAAAATTACCTTGCCCAATAGATCTGTTCCTTTAAATAACTATCCCAAAGTTGTCACAACTAGAGTTCTCACTCTCTGGAAAGACCAGCTTCTTAGGTAAAAAATAATAAGCTCTTGGAAACATTAATTCTAGCTTCCCCATATTCAGCTAATTGAGTCAAATGACCCACTGTAGAATTTGCCAACAGCATAGGTTTTATTTAACGTTAAAAACAAAACAAAAAAAAACCCTTTCTTATCTATAGAGAACAGCAAAGAGAGCTTTTGGCACACACATTTGTTTATGAAGCAATAGTATCTTTCTCAGGCCTTGCCCTTTGGGGAGAAAAAAGCAGAACAAAGAATAAGCATCTTGAATTTTGAATAGCTATACATTCAGCTGCAGTTGTAGGTTACCTACCGGCTATGTGTCTCTCATTATTTCCTCTTGTACATTCTAATTTGTCTTCCTGGTATCTTAAAAAAAAAAAAAAAAAAAAAAGGATTAATGAATATTTTCAGGAAAGGAGACCAGACATAATCCCTTAACATGTTTCCTTGACATCTTGTATAACCTTTCAGCATCTTTCTTATATTTTCTGGTGAATTTAATCTGGTAATTTTTTACTAAAGTCAGAATCCAGTAAAAAAAAAAAAAAAAAAGGAAAAAATAGGTCAGAGCTCTCTCTACTTTCTTATAAAGCCATTTTCTTAATGTGTTGTTACTGTTCGGCACACTATTCTCTTGAATTTAGAAAAGCTTTAAGTTTTGTGTATCTGCAAAGAGAATGAATGTCTTGCATTCAACCACACAGATATTTATTAGGTGCTTTTATGTACCAGATAGACCCAAAAATGTGGAAATACCGAGATAAAGAAGACACAATTCATTCCCTCAAGGAATATTATTCCTGGCTGGGATGACAGAGATGTTTACCATTACCATAATGCAACCTAGTAAGAGGTGTGTACAGTGGGATGAAAAACCGCCATGGAATCCCAGAGAAAGAAACAGTTTTTCCTTGTAGCCTTTGTATTCCACTTCACCTCTACTTAACAACTGCAAAAGGCAACCTCTAAGGAGTAATGACTTTGAGTTTAATAGACAGCTTCCAAAACACTCAGCTGGAAGTTTGTAGTTTGCCTTAGGAAGGAAGGTACCCTGAGTTTGATTTATCCATGATTCGAAGATGTAGTCATCTCCGACTAGAAGGAGTCCATAGAGTAAGCATGGTGGAAGTCTCAAGTTAGCTTTTTTCTAGGCTGAAACCCTGTTCTGCACACATCCGTGTACCTACATAGCTTTATACACCTTTAGAAAATTTATTATCTGGGCATTATCAGTGTCTCTCTAGGAAGAAGTTTGCTATGAGTATGTGAGAGAAAAAGATAGCTCAATTGATGATAAATGACTAGAAAGATTTTAATCTACTTTATTTATTTCTTATATACATTTGGAGATGATTACATGGGTAAAATGAAGGTAAGCCAAGTTTTTCCTCTCCCCTCCCCACACTTCCGGTTTATTGATTTTTTTTAAAGAAATAGAAGAGATAAACATGGCTAGCCAGCAAATGCTTTGGTTCTTAAAGATATTTCTGTGTACCTCATTTAATCTATCTAGATGTGTCTAATTGAGATTTAAAATAGGGTAGTTTCCCTCTAATTCTGTAGGATTTATTAGTAAGTGGGGGATTACAGAGCCTGGGAAGGTATTAGAGTAATAATTCAGGGTGCAGAGGCCATTTGTGTTAACAAGTAACCATTTTCAGAACCTTGTAAGTGATGATTGATACTGCTGTGCTTGGTGCACGAGAGTTGTTGAATTCTCTTTAACTTCATCAGGGATCTTCATATTCTAGAATTGAGACAGAATGAGGACAGTTGTTTCTGTAACTGTTAAAAAATTTTTGTTTTAGTAGTATTACTTACTTGAGCTATTTATTTTAAAATATTCCCAAATCCACAGAACAATTGCAATAGTCCAATGCCCTTTATGTAGCTTCCCCAACTGGTAGCTTCAGCCATGTTTGCCTTAGCATTTTCTCTCTTGTTTTCTTTTTCTTACCATGTGAAAGTAAGTTGCGGTGATCACCTTAAGTGCTTCAATGTATATTTGCAAGAAAAGAGACGTTCTTCTAGTAATGTAGCACAACCATCAGAATCAGAAGATTAATATTATCCAAATTTACCATCTTATCAACTGACCCCCTTCCAATTTTACCCATTGTTTAGTGATACTTAATATGTCCAGGATTATGTGTTGTGTTTAGTCATCACATTCTTTTAATCTCCTTCAGTCTGGAGGAGTGCCTTAGCCTTTGCGTATCTTTCTGGACATATATATTTTTAAAGAGTAGTCCACTTACTTTAGATTTGATTGTATTTTCTTATAATTCATGCAGAATTTAGGCATATCCAAATAATTTGGGAGGGGCAGAAATATATTAAAAAGTGATGCTGAGATCTTTTCATTCCTCCGTATTAAGAAACATATGATGTCAATTTGTTACTTTCCTGGTATATTAACTTTTATCACTTGATTAAGATGGTGTCTGACCCATGTCTTTACTATAAAGTTAATAAGTATTTTAAATTATTAACAAGTAAGAAACATTTTATGAGAAGATAATAAGACTCATAATGAAGAGCTCTCCTTTCTTCCCCATTTATTTTTTTTTCCACTTACATCAGAATATAATCATGGATTATTATTTTAGTTATAATTTACAATCTGTGCATGTGGGTGTATGTACATATATGTGTATGTGTATATATAAATATATATATAATATATATAAATATATAAATTGCCAGATGACTGCTTGTTAAGATAAATATTCATCAGAAGCCAAGTGTAAAGATAATATATCATCATTTTGACCACCCCGGTATATAGAAAAAAACTAACACCAACTTTCCCCTCCACACAATATCAGCATCAACTAATAACCAACAAAATGTTTCCTTTCACCCAAAGCTGTCCTTTGTCCTTTTCTGTCCCAATCATGATCCAACCTAAACCATCCATTACATCTGGTTTTTACATCCCTTAAGTTTCCTTCAAATTTCAAGTCATTTGTGCAATGTCATTCTACCAGTTGGCCTGCAAATTGTTAATTGGGGATTTGTGTGATTACTTCCTTGCGATATCATTTGATTTTTTTCCTTTATTCTGTAACTCCTATAATTTGGAATTTAATTCTAAATATTCAATTAAATGCAAGTTAATTTTTCCCCCAAAGAGACCTTTCAGGTAATTTCATATGCTTCATATTGATTTTCTCACCTTGAGGATCATTATGCACCAATGACTTTTCATGTACTCATTGTGTTTTGGTCAATATAGTCATTATTATCTTTTGGATGTTCATATTGTCACAACTTTGGTCAGTGGAACCCCTTTATGCTGTCACCTTTGTTCTCTTGTTGTGATTGTACTACTTTTTGAAAATGTCCCAATTTTCTGGCACAAAATATCCCGTGCTCCCCTATTATTGTCTCTGCCTCACACATGAGAATTAGTCATTTTCCAAGGAATTTAGGATTCTTTTGTTTGAAAAATATATTAGGAAAAACATCTGGATTCTTGGGTATATATCAAGTCTACATTATAGGATAACCTAATTTTTTGACAGTTTTGATGGATACATAAAGATGTATTTTTTTTTTTAAATCATGAGTGCAAATTGCTATTTCTAAGTCAGGGCCAACTGTACACTGTGGATATGAATAGGGAGTGATTGTATTTATGTATTTATTGAAGTATAGTTGACACACAGTGTTACATTAACATTCGGTGTACAACATAGTGATTTGACAAGTCTGTATGTAAAACCCCTATTCACCACAAGTATAGCTACCATCCATCTGTCACTCTAAGTACAATACTATTGACTTTATTCCCTGTGCTATACTTTTTATCCCTGTGACTTATTCAATTCCATAACTGGAAGTCTGTATCACTGGAGTGCGTGCTTTTAAATAAGATTTTTAGAGAAGTCTTCATAGAAGTAACATGAAGAAAGTGAAGACCAGGTTAGCAACTCCAAGGTATTCCAGTTAGTAGAAGCAAGTATAAAACCCTAAGGCAGGGATTCGCTTAGTGTGAGCAACAGTGAGGAATCTAGTGTGTGTGACCTGAGTGAAACCAAATGACAGGGGAGAATGAAATAAGACAAATTTATTGAGGTGTGAAGGCTTAGGGACATGATGGCCAAGTCATGTAGGACTTTGTAGGTATTTTAAGGACTTTGTATTTTATGCTGGGTAAAATGGACAGACATTTCAGGATTTTTTTTTTCCAAGATAACCAAATATTAAGATGATTAATAACACTGAGGCCTGGACAAGGTGAGAAGACATAGGAGTTTAAAGGCTTATTAAGGGTTGGGAAGAGTGTTATTAAATAAACATTTTGGAAGAATTTTCCCTAAGATACATTACATGTTTATAAATATTTATAACCTTCAATTTTGGCGGTCCACTTGTAAACATTTTTCTTAATAAAAAATAAAAACAAGTGTTCAGAATCATTTACCATAGGAAAATCCAGAAACAACAGTCTACTAATAGAGAAATGATTAAAACTATGATCGTGCAGCCTTTAAAATGATGACATGCAACTATTTTTCACTTCATAAGATATCATATTTAGGAAAGCACACAAAGTAAAGCATCATAAAACATCATAAAGGAAAGAGCAACATAGTAAACAAAAAGGAAGAAAATAATGAGCTACTTCTTTAAAAAAACTTATTCTTAAATAAACTTTCTGACAGGAGTGATAAGAATCAAAGACAGATATAAGTAAAACATTAAAAAAAGAAATAGGTCAGTTATAATAGAATTTTTTAAAATATGATAAAACATGGCAATAAATTTGCCAAGAAAAAATGAGAAGTAGAAATTCCTGGAAAATTCTAAAATGCTAAATTGACCTGAGAAGAAACTGAAAAATGATAGATTAATAAATTTTGATGATAGTAAAATGCTAAATAGACAGTAAAAGCTACTTCCCTTCCCCCACCCAAATATAATAATATTTAGCCTTGATGACTTTTTAGTGTCTTCTACCAAGCTTTTAAGAAATAGATAATATGATAGGGTTGCTGGGTTATGGGGAGAAAAAAGATAATATCTATCTAATATAATATTTTCCAGAAAATAAAGAATGATTGTCCAATTATTTTATGGGGCTTATATAGATTTTATCCCTAATAAGATATAGACAGAATAAGAAAAGACAAATATAAACATTCAAAAGCAAGTAATTAGGTAATTGAATCTAACAATGCAATAGGAAATTATATATCCTGATTAAATAGGATTTATATCAGTATTCAGGATGGTTACCAATACATTACCATACAAACCTCTAACCATGGCCTATAAATCTTGCATAATGTGGCCTCTCTGCACCCACTTGGAGCTAATTTGTGATTTCTCCATTTCTACTAGATTTTAGCCACATAGATGGCTATCTTGTTCTATAGAACATTAAGCTCTTTATTGACTTACAGCCTTTGAACCTGTAATTCCCTCTCCCTAGAAATTTTTCAACAACTTTCCTATTGGCTCTCTTCTCTTTACCCTATCTCAGGTTACCTGCTTATCCTCAGAATGACCTTTTCTGACCACCTACTCTGAGAGTAGCCTCCCTGTCTACCCTTCTGTCCAGAATTCTCTATGTCTCTTTAAAAGTTATCATTAGGTTCTAATTTTCATCATTACATTTGTCACTATCCATGGAACCTTGCCTGTTACATGTTCATTTGGGCATTATGTAATTCCCAGAACTAGAATACAGGCTTCCTGAGAGCAAAAAATTTTCTCTGGCGTTGTGCTGATTGCATAGGACCAGCTATACAACTTAACATAAACTCCATAAGTGAATGAAGGGAGTATGAAAAAGTTACCTAATACCTCAGTTTTCTCATCTGTTACTTGAACTAATAATCAATGTCCTATGTATCTTAAAAGATCTTTATGATCAATAAATAAGATATAGGAAGGGACAAGTCTATTTTGACACTGAAGTAGGGTATTATTTTTATTAGTATTATGACCCTAATCATGATCTTGGTTGTTTTCATCATTACAAAACCAAACAGAATCACAAAACACATTTTTATCCTAGTTCTTGTCAGCATCATTTATATGAGGTAGGTCAGATGGCAGCTGGATGCTGTAATCATTTCTAATGTTCTCTCTTCAGGGATATAGATATACCATTCAGTACCTGCCTGAAAACCAAGATTATTACTATCATATTTTTCCACCACTGGGTTGTGTCAAGGATGTTTATGTGTGTTTTGTTGCCTTCTAAACAGATGAACAATATCCAAAAGAGGAACTGCATTGGCTGTGATGGGATGAAGGGCTGGCTTGCTTTTTAAAAGCCATCAAGAAGAAATATGGGGCAGCATGAGAGCTGGTTGTAAATGGAAGGCTTCTGAGACAGAAACAATCTGTCCATGAATGAGGCAAGCTCCCATAAACCAACAATAAGAATAAATGGGTGTGATGCACAGGAGACACATCAAAGCATTAGCTTTTAAGAAAGTGGGGAAATTTTGATCTTTAAAAGGAGTCCTGGGATAGGATTATTCTCAAACTTTTCTGTTTGGTTCAGGTTGCATGGGTTTCTTGTGGATCACTTACTCATTTATTAATTTATGTAGCAAAACTTACGGAGGAATCAGAAGGTATCACATCTTCCTTTGGGTGTTCTGGAGGCCACAAGCATAATCAACCATGTTTAGGACATCAAGTATGGAAGATGGCATAAATATTTTGCATACAGTTTTCAGTGTTTTGTGGTCTACAAAGTGGTTTTGTGGATGTTATCTTACTTGACTCTCAGAACAAAGTCTATAAGTGTAGAGAACAATAAAACCAAGACTGTTTTGGCCAAGTAACTTAGAGGTAAGTCCAGGTCATCTGCTTCCCAACCCAACACTCTTTCCTCTCCACTAAACAAGTGTTTGCTGTCTTTAGGGGTGGAGGGTGGGACACACATTGTTACAACACAAACCACCATGTAATTTTGGTCATGTGATAGGCAGCCATCAAGTAACTGGAGAAAGAGGAGTGTACCTTAAGGAGTGAAGGTAGGGGTTACCTGAGAGTTGTGGCATTTCAACAGAGAACAAAGACATGAAACAGCATCTGCTAACCAGGGACTCCTGATCTTTTTGGTACTTATGGTCCAGTCCACATATGAAAATGTTGCAGAGAAAGCAAGTGGTGTCTGAGAAATTGCCAAGATAGAGCAATCGTTAAGGAGAGACAATAGTCAGGAGCCATAATCAGGAAACCTTCACTGCACTGGATCTTGAAGAACCAGCTACCTGAATTAACAGGAGGTTAGCTTTACAGGGTAGGTAGCAGCATCAGAGTCCCTGAGACATCATGTTCAGGGGATGACAAGAGACCTCAGTGGAGTAGAAACTGGGTTGAAGAATAACAGCAGATATTTCTTTAATAATCATATGGTTTCTCCTGAAATAACCAAGCCAAAAAGAATTAACCAAATAAACCTTATGATTCTCTAGTGTGAGGACAGATTTAATTAGTGGGCTATATTGGCAATTCATTTTCACAGAGAGCTCAGGCTGCTTTTAAAGCAATCAAGTGAGAATTTATTATGGAGAAAGTCTGTGATATTACTCAGGCTTCCCTGAAGACACTGCTACCCGGATGGCTACTCAAATGGGGACTGTTGTGCAGGATTTAAAGTTTTATTTCTTGTGAACACAAAGAGGCCAAGGGTGAAAAATTTAGAAAAGGTTGACAAGAAAATGATTCGTGATATTAAGTTTTGGGTATGAACCCATTGCTTAAAATGTAGAGTATTTTAGTCATTAAATTCTAGTCTTTCATTTTAAACTGTATAATATGCATGTGCATACAATGGTTTTATCTGTATGTCAGGTATAACCACATATATATATATATATATGAAATATACACGCATATACATAGGTATAGATATAGATACAGATCTCACTTAAAATATAGTCATATTGCATATACAGTATACAGTTCTCTGTTCTCCTTTTTTTGCTTCACTTAATAATTGTGGAAATTGTAGTGTGTTATGTAATCCCAGGTGTTAACCTCATCTCTTTCAAGAGTCTTCTTCTAGGAGACATTTGTGCAAAACAGAATTTGCTAAACAGTTGCCCCTGATCCATTCATTTTGGCAGGTGCTCCTTTTTGCAAGATTGCTGCCCCTCTAGTGCCACCATTTCCTCTGCAAATGCTCTGTGACTAATTCCAAAGCAACCCTGTCCTCATCCAGTTCAACCACCACTGCTGACCTCACCAAAGGGGTAATGCAGGGAAGAGTCCTATCTATGAAATTTTGTAACTATCATAAAAGGAGTACTACCGGGGCGCCTGCGTGGCTCAGTTGGTTAAGCGACTGCCTTCGGTTCAGGTCATGATCCCAGAGACCCGGGATTGATCCCCACATCGGGCTCCCTGTTCGGCAGGAAGCCTGCTTCTCCCTCTCTCACTCCCCTGCTTGTGTTCCCTCTCTGGCTGTGTTTCTCTCTGTCAAATAAATTTTAAAAAATCTTAAAAAAAAAAAAAGAGGACTACCTATGTAAAAGACAGTTGACTAAAGGATGGGGAATAACCAGAGTTATTTAAGGTTCTGGCACAGGGAGTAGGGAAGAAGGTAACTTGGATGCCCATTATGGAATTTTCCAGACTCTTAGGCACAGTAGCAACATTAAAACCTCCCTGGATTCACCATTCCCTAATTTGCTCCACTGTTTTTAGATATGCTCTCCCTGACCCTGCCACTCCCCTAAAAGGACAGAATGCCCTAAAGCATCACGCTTCCCAAAGTGTAGTTATTTATTTTCAGAAATAGACAAAGATGGGGTTAGGGGAGACTGTGGAAAGAGTCTAGTGTGCACTTTTTAGAAGACCACTCCAGGCTGGAGGTGGTGAGGCTCCAGGTCTGATTCCCTGTGTCCTTTGCCAGTGTTAGAAGATAAGCCTTTCAGTTCTCATCTTTCTCCAGTCTTCATGGGAGAAGCAATTAGCTCAAACTCTCTATATACATTTTTATGTTTATGGACACACATACACTAAAAATGGTAATTTTCACAAAGAAGATGATCTAAATTCATTTTATGAGAGCATTTTTTTCTGAATGCAGTAATACAGCTTCCTGTAATCATGACAAAGAGTTTTACATGATTCTGTAGAAAAGTATCAGATATCGTTTCCTCTTTGTACACCCTCCTCCGTTTCAGTGATTCGTAGGAAATAGTCTTATAACTCTTGAAATGGTAGGCCATTCCTGAATAAAGTTTTTCTTTACCCTCAAAAAATTTTCTTAAGCTTGATATGTTTCTCCCCTAAGAACTAGTATTTACTTCACTCCTCACCAGTTGTTGACTATTTGTTGTTTTCATCTCTCTTGTTAACAGACATATCAACATTTAAAGCTTTGTCAGTTCACAACTTGCTTCATAAAGAAACAAGCATGTCAGAGTTACTAATAATGGTGAAAACTACAAATTTTTGAAAAGCCTGGATTTCATTGACTACCCTAGGAACTTTTAACACATCATTTAAACTTAGGTGCTTCGGTCTTTTTCTTTTCAGAATTACAGAGGAGAAAAGTAGTCTTTGAGATCCTTTCAAACACTCATCTATGCCTCTAAAAATACTTAAATCAGTAAATCTTAGCCCTTCATCTCCACATACCTTCAACTGTCAGTGATATCAGTCAAATAATAATCATTCACAAAACTATCTTTGATTAAGTAGAATTGCATCTGTCCTAGTTATTTGGGAAGAATAGGTATCGTATTAAAGCCAGCCAGGGAAGAGAGTTGTGGAAAAGTTGGTAATCAGTGAATAAGTTCCCCAATTGGATCACTATTGCAGGCTTTTTCCATGCTTTTCTTCACTGAACATTTACTGTTGAGCTCTTGTTATGAACTGGGCACTATGTTAAGCACCAGAGATCTAGAAGTAAACAAAAAGCTTTCTGCCCTAGAGACCTTAAATTCTACATCTAAAGAATTATCCAGGGGTATACTAAGCTTGTTGGTGATGAACTGGGAAAAGTATGGATGCCCTCATCGATGTGAGGAGGCATGAAATTTTGGTCCCTAAATGGTGTTTGGGGAAGGATAGCATGAGGAAGAGTTATTTCTACTAAAATAAAATAAAAACCTCTCTAGCCCAAGTCTCAGCAACTCTTTTATTTTTGCTCATTTGGGGCAAGGTACCTGGCCGGAGTGATCTCACCTCTTTAGAAGTCTCTAAGTTACTAATATTTTCTTTTGCCTTTATTGTGAAATGCTGACCAGCAAACTTTGCCTCCTGATTCTGTTCCCCTAAAGCTTCCAGATAGTTCTCAGATTCCATTCTCAGTGAGGTAATGATAAAGGCATTCCAGCCAGGTGATACTCATTTATGGCTTCCATTTCTTCCTCCAGTGTTTGCCCAAACCAAGGTTCACAAATCATGACACTCGTGTTGAGATCCTGAGAGTAGGTATATACTCCTAACTAAGCATCAGGGTGCTGTCATTTCTATTGGACATTGAACTGTTGTACTCACTGAAAATGCCACAGTGGAAATTACAGAAGCAGTAGGGTAAACTTAAAGGAACATAGGTTAGGATTGATAGAGTTGAAAAGGAAAATCAGTGGCTAAGCACATGAAATGGCACAATGATAAAATGGTTACAGAGGCCGATCCAGATTCTAATATTGAGATGACTAGCAGTAGTGCCAGTGGGTGAAATCCTGTTACACCTTTGAACTTTAATATCTTCAGCCATGAAATTAAACTGTTAGTTTAGAATGTCTCTAGTGTCTAATATCTTGCTTGTATGGTTTAAGCAGTCTTCATTAGAGCAGATGACCCCTAAACTTTTCCAGAGCCACAATTCTGTAATTCTTACTTCTCCTAGGATGGTTTCATTCTGGAGACAAGAAGGCTAAGATGTGACATAATTACCTCTCTTTTTTTTAAGGACAGGAATTGCTTATAAAATATGTAAAGGATTTTTTTTTTTTGCAAGTCCCTGAACAAAGAAAAAATAGCTTAAATTTTGAAGCAGGAGTATCTTGACTTTCAGGGGAAAGACAAGGAACATTAAGAGAGGTAGCTAAGAAGATAATTGATAACGAGCAGTTTTGGATTAATTATCAGATTAATCATAATTATCAACTGATTAAGGCAGAAAAGTTGTAGTGCCTTATAAGAATAAGTCCAGAAACTATTTGATACTCTTACCTTCAAAAAAAGAGAATATGGCAAAATTTATGGTTTCTCTCTTCTGAAAATAGGTTGTATAAAGACCGAATCTTTCACTTCTTTCTCTCATTTTCTTTGGTCACTTGCTCAGAAGGAAGGTTGAAAGCTGCGGTGTAGAGAGGCCCATGTGTTGAGGTAGTTGTCTCTGGCTGAGAGCCAGTGAGGACCTGAGGCCTCCAGTCCACCTTCCTGGCAGGAACTGAGGGATACCAACAGTTGGTTGAGACTGGATATGGATTGTTCCCCAGTCAGATGAGACTGCAGTACCAGATGACAGCCTGCCTGCAACCGCCCAATGACCTTAAGTACAGATTACCTATTTAAGCATTCCTGGATTTCTGACCCACAGAAAATGGGAGATTAAAAAATGATGTTTTGAGGTGCTAGATTTGGGAGTAATCTGTGATGCAGCAGTAGGTCATAAGTATAGAGATAAATGAACCACAGCCCTGCTCAAATTCTCATTCCATTTATTTGGAATCTCATTTGTTAAGAAGTGAAATATACACCTGATCTCCAAAGTCCATTTCAAAGGGTTTTCTAAATTTGCCACACTGTATTTCTATATATATCTTGTGTTGCAGTCTAAGTGAAACTAGACTTTTTGCTGAAATTATGTTTTCAGGCTAAGACTTCATATGTTTTTCAGTAGCATGGAAGGAAAAGAAAGATCCCTTTCTACTAAAACATCCCAGAGTTCTAAGCACACCTCATTTATAGTGTACACCAGAGTTTAAATATATTGACTTTGAGACAGAAGGAACTGAGTTTGAGTTCTGATACTACTCATTGAAAGTTGTGTGACTCCAAGTAACATCCTTACATCTAAAAAATGTGTGTAATATTTGCCTATTTCAAAGAATCAGTGTACAGATGGTAAGTATAAAACAGTGCTTGACATATTAGCATTTAATAACCATTTCTTTTTGTTATTGTTACTCTTTCCCTTATATGGAGTTTTCCGGTGCTATCTAATTCTTATACTGTCCCTTTCTTTTGAACTTGACTGAACTGTTTTATTCTTCTCCAAGGACACTTATACTCTTGTTACTATAATTATTTTGACCTCCTAGTAATATTATGTGGGGACAGTATCTTATCTTTCTATTCTTTGAAGTGCCTTACCTTGGTAACTGCAAGTAGTAACTCACTCCACAATACTCTTGTTGACTTGAGTTGAATCTTGGCTATTGAAAAAATTTTTGAAAATGACATTAGCTCCTAATTTTTTCTTTCAAATCTCACTGAAAATCAGGCCACTCAGAAGAGTAGATATTTACCATGTTCTTAAAGTCTCTGTAGAAAGACTTCCATGAGAGAAATGAACACGTGGGTTCCAGCTTAAATTCTCATCTTGTTTTGCTGTATGATAGGTCAGGTCAGTCAACTTCACAAACTTAGTTTCTCCAACTCTCAGTCAAACCAAAATGTTTAAATTCCTGTCTAATTCTGACTTCTGAAAGTCATCCTTTCCTTGTATGTAATTCATCTTTTGCTTAGGGTTAATCTTCAGATAAACCAAGAGATGAGCATTTTAGTACTCCAGTTTTTTGTCCCTTTCTGACCTGTGTTATAAGAAATAATTTCCTTTTGGGACAAATAAAATTGACTTTTTTAAATGCTCACTTCGGTCTCCTTCCTTTGGTTTTACAACACGAGTAGTTTGACATGCGAATTTAATGACACAGATAAAATCCTGGTGTATGCACACAAAAACTGTTTTTATGTGCGTTCCAGTTCCTGAGCAGACTGAAAGCTTATGTGCTGGCCCAAGAAACAAAGGGAAAATGGTTATTTGAAAGGTAGTAAAAGTTTATTTTATGTCCTAGTCTCATTTATGCCAGTAGCTGTGATTACCTTAAAGTCATATATATATATGTATATATATATATAAAATAGTAAAAGGCAAAAAAATTTTTTTTGTTCCTAGCAAATTGTGCTGTTTATTAGCCACATGATAGAATATATTGAAGTCATAAATTTTTGGAAAACTATAAAAGAATTGGCTTGGGCATTATTTTATCTAGTGATTCTTAATCTGAGCTGTTTCCAAATATTTTTCAAAGCCCAATGTAAATTATATATTGATCTATGATAGAAATATGAAAAAACTATTTTGCAGAGAATTCAGACAAGAGGAGTGGGAATAATAACCAATAATGTTTGGGCTGGTATTTTTCAGCTTTATCCTTTTATAGATACAAAAATTAAGCCAAAAGATTTGAATTCTTTCAGGGCGAATAAAGATACTGGTGTCAGGATTCATAAGCCATTTTCTGACTCTTGTCCAAAATTCTTTCTACCTTATCTTTTGACTAAAAATCATCCTGAATCTGAACTAATTCTTTGTGGCCAAACCAGCCAGGGCCTTACGCTTCCATCTGTGGGCCAGAGAGTGCCCAGGGAAAGCCTTCAGAGAAGCAGATTCTTTTGTTGCCTTACAGCACCATACACTGTCATGTTTAAAATTCTCTGGAGGTCACAGCCATCTCCTTTTTTATCTTTTTCTCACTTCTTTTGATCTCTTTTATCCCTTTGCTTTCTGTGTAGAGAACACAGAACCTATCTGGTCCCTCTCTGACTCACATTCAAAGTTATTATTACTGTTATTATTTTACCATGATAAATTATTTACTGAACATCTATGATAGTTATTTTATTAACTACTTTGGACACACACTTCATTCAAAATAACCATCCCATGGGTTTCAGAAAGTAATGCTCATCTATTTCAAGTAGACTGTGACCTCTCAGCTTCAGGTATCTGATCCAGTGATACATTCAGGCATTTTGATTCTAAAGCTAATGCACTGTCAGTCCAAAATGCAAAGAACTTGGACCTGGAAAAAAAATCAGTTTTCTTTATATAATCAGGATCAAGTAATTTGCATATGTATATATATTTATAAATTAAAATATTGTGTTGAGGTGTATATGAGGCTTTTTGTTTTTTTGGATTTTGTTTTGTTTTGTTTTTTGTTTTAGTACCTTGCCTTAATCAGCTTTTTCACTTAACTTACCAGCTATCATATAAGATGCAATCAACACTATATAAATGAGTAGAATTGTTAGAATCTTGTCCATTTACCTCAGAATTATGGGTAGACTTACCGTAAAGAGTTATGGGTAAACATTCATTTTATTATGCTATGTTGTGAATTCACATGGTCTCTATCTCAGAATTTTTCTCTGTTACTTAGGGAAATTACTACCAGATCATAAAAACAAAGATTCTAGTTAATCTCTAGAGCATCATAAAAGTTTTTTCTCTTTTTTTCTTTTTTCTTTTTTCTTTCTTTTTTTTTTTAATCTAGCAGTCTAGAGACCAACTCCAAGGAATCTGTGAACTCCATGAAATTAAATATGTACTTAGGCAACTCTCTATAAGTATAGTTGTAGGTGTAGTTGAGCGGGCACATGTAGGTGTATGCATATGTGTAGGAACACAGTCATGTATATGTAGGTAAATATTTTTGATATTTTTCTTGAGACGCCATACCTTTCACTAGACTCTCAAAATTAATTCAGACACAAAAAGATTTCAAAAAACAAAACTCCTGCCTTATAAGAAATTTAGCATCCTTTTTCACGATGACTACATCTAAACCGAGGCAGATCCTGCCTCACTTATTTTTAAGGATTTCTCATCCTTCTCCCAGATCCTTTTGTACATCTAACATAGACTTCAAGCTATAGTGTAGGTCAATTTTTATTGGACTTGGAGATCTTTGTTAAAAATGAATATTTTTCTAGCAGCTCTGCTCTTTTCCCCTTCCTGTCCTGCTAATTCCACTTGATCTCTCTAAATACTTTATTACTATTTCTCCTTCCCCTTGTCCCCCTCACCAAATCTGATTATCGGGGGTTATTATTCATAAGAATTAGAATCTCCAAATCAGCCTTGTCCAAATCTCTGGCCTGATTGCATCTTCCTTGTATGATAATAATCTCTGCTCTGCATTCTTATCCAGCTCTTCTCTACCTAAAGCGGACATCTTGCTTCAGCATTCTTATGAAGTGCCTAACAGTTTACATGAATTTAAGGAACACAATGACAAAACTTCCCTAATGAAATAAATTTCTTTTTTTAACTTCATTAGTTTCTTAAAATAGGGAAGTTGTTAGAGTTCACTATTCCAGTTTTTTAAAAGACAAGTCCAAAATCCAGAGAAAGGGAAAATGTTTTCATTATCAAAAAATTCAGTCCCTGATAGACCTGATGCTATATCGCACATCCTTGATCTGTTCAAGCCTAACTACAGAGCCTCTGTTGAGCCTCATGACTGGGTAAGACCACGTTAGTCTGTACTACCAGAAAAGACAGCATGTTTGTAATAAGAGAAACTAGATTCAAGTCATAGCATTGCTTTTTATGAGATTTGTGATTTTATGCAAATATTTAAATAACTTATCATCTCTGGATGTCATCTTCTTCATTATTTATAAGGGAGGGGAGGCACTCATGTTTGATTCTCTCTAGTCTGGTCTATCACATTTCATAGTGTCTTTTTCATTGACTCTGCTCTCCTACTATCCGAGGAGGTGGTAACAGTCAGGCAAGACATGTGCATAACTCCGTCTTGCTTTTTGGCATTGAGGGTAAGAAACTTGTACTTCCTTGAAGGAAAGAAGGAGATTCTCCTGAAGAATGTAGGCTCATCTGACCCTAAATATCACATCATTCAGCTTCATAAGGGCAAAGGGAACCAAATGACTTGAAGCAAGAATTTGACTGTCTTCACCACTTCCTGCTAAATTGCTGATACTTTTTCTCTTTTTGAATCATTCCACACTCACTCATTTGTGCCATTGCCAACTGCTCTTGTTGGCAGGACCCTCTGAGGGCTTTCCAGGCCACTGCTTGAGGCACAATGCCAAATGGATTGTGGGATGAATGATTGACAATCAAATAAGCATCCTGCCTTGTGGCCCCGCACAAAACATAACTGTTATTATTACGTATGGAGCCTTTCAAAATACCATGTTAAATAGCCCATGTGAAGGAAATTAATGCCAAATTACCATGAGGAGCTACTTTTAAAACAGAGGAGTTAAGAGGCCAAGGATGCTCCATTCTAATCAGTCATAGAGATTTTTCTCATTTCTCCCTCTTTCATGTCTTACATAGCTCAGTTACCCATCATTTACCGATTAATTTGCTGCAAGAGCCTCTTAACTAGACTTTCACTCTTGGTCTTATCCATTTCAATCTAATTTTCGCACTGCTCTATCTTTCTGGAAGGCCTTTTACATCATTAAAAATAAAACCCCATCCACTTGTCATTATAAAAAATGCCTTTTTTGAGAGAGACTCTTCCAAACTCTCTGGGTTCCTCCTCTCCCATCTGACTGCTCACCTTCCATATAACTCTGCTGGTAATTTGTTCAACATAGGCATGTCCTTAATAACAATGAATACCTAAATGCAATTTTTTTAAAGGGATTTCTTTTTTAAAAAAAAATATTTTATTTATTTATTTGACAGAGAGAAACACAGCTGGAGAGGGAACACAGCAGAGGGAGTGAGAGAGGGAGAAGCAGGCTTCCCGCCGAGCAGACAGCCGGATGTGGGGCTCGATTCCGGGTCTCCAGGATCATGACCTGAGCCGAAGGCAGTTGCTTAACCAACTGAGCCACCCAGGTGCCCCTTAAATGCAAAATTTTAATGAAATCAGCTTTTGGAGTCCTGATCCAGGTATTCCTAGCAGGGGTAGATTTTGTTGAACTTCAGTATATGCACTTGGCCTTGATCACGGAGCATGGCTCAGAGAGAAATCATTTATATTGAACACCTGAATGGTGACCTCCAAAAAGCTCTGTGTATTAATCCCTGAAACCCATGTATATTGCCTTGTATGGCAAAAGTGAACATTACTGCATGGCTTTGTCTATTTGGGCTGCTATAATACAATACCACATATGGGTGGCTTAAACAACAAAAATTTATTTTTCACAGTACTGGAGGTGGAGAAGTCCTAGATCAAGATGCTGGCAGATTTGGTATGTGATGAGTGCATTCTTCCTGGATTGTGGAGGACTGTTTTCTCATATCCTCACAGGATAGAGAGCACAGGGAAAAGTTGCATGCCCTTATGTCTCTTCTATAGGACACTAATCCTATTCATGAGGGCTTTACCCTAATGACCTAATCACCTCTCAAAGGCCTCACTGGCTAATACCATCACATTGGGAATTAGAATTTCCACATACAAATTTTAGAGGGTCCCAAACATTTAGTCCATAATACCACATGTGATAAAAGATATAATTAAGTTTCTTGAGAGGAAGTGCTTATCCCGGATGATCTGAGTTGGTTCTAACTGCAATCACAAGTACCCTTAAGGAGAGTGGTCCAGGGAGTCTTAAGACAGAAGGGGAGAAAGCAACGTGACCAGGGAGGCAGAGATTGGAATGATGTGACAAGGCAAAGAATTCCTGGAGCTACCAGAAGCTAAAGAGGTGATGAGGGGTTCTTTCCTAGAGACTGGAATGAACATCATTCTGCCAACACTTTGATTTTGGAACTTATGACCTCTAGAATTATAAGAGAATACATTTCTGTTGTTTTAAGCCATTAAGCTTGTTATAATTATTATAGCAGCCATAGGAAACTGATACAAGCATTTTAGTGACAAACATAGGTAACAGGAGCATGGAATCAAGCAGAGGGATTAATAGAAGGCTTCTAAAAGCATATAAATGACTTACCCAATGCCAAATCATCATCCTCAAACCAAAGGTAACTTAAGAGATCATTTCACTGTACATTTTATGTGACAGCGAGGAAAGCTCAAGATTACTGAGGTTCATTAGCTTCCCAAAACTATGTGTGTGGTGAATGGCAGAACCGTGGTAAGAATTTAGGTCTCCTAAGGACCCCACGGCTCCCTCTAACAGCCCTCACTGGCACTCAGTTAAAATTGGCACACTGTTCAATGTAATTCTATTTCTTAATTGTAAGATGTTGAAAGAGGGCTGTCTCTAAAAACAGAAAATGGCTATAGATAAATTATGTTCCCTTTATTATTTTTTAACTTTTTGAATTTGAGTATAGTTGGCACACAACCTTATGCTAGTTTGGGGTGTACAGCATAGTGGTTCAACCTCTTTATATGTTGTGCTACACTCACCACAAGTATAGCTAAAGTCTGCCACCATACAATGCTACTACAATAGAACTGACAATATTCCCTATGCTGTACCTTTCAAAATAAATTCTTTTAATTTTTTTAATTTAAACTCAATTAATTGACATATAGGTATTATTGTTAGAATACTGGGAAATCATTAAAATGGCGATTGAAATAGATACTATAAAATTATAAGAATGTACAGGGAAGTGAATTCATAGTATACCTTTAGGGAAAAAAAGGATTCACACAGAATAATTCTGAGCATAATCTCATTTTTGTAAAGTATTCATAAAATATACTACAAAATATAGATTTGAAAGGTATATACCAAAGTGTTACTTGTAGTTCTCTGTGATCACAAGGATTAGAGATGGCTTTTATTTTTCTTTGTTTTTATCATTTCTCTATAATAAATATATGTTGGTTTTATAATAAAAAAGTTTTTATCCTTATTTTTCAAAGAATTCTCATTGTATGGCTATCCCTCAGGGGCTGTTCAGGAGACCAGATAGAGACATCTTATGTATATTTCATCTCAGGATTAGGTTAAGGGGTTGGGATTCAGGGCTAGTACAAGGCAGGAGGTAAAGTAAGGATGAACAGCAAAGAAGTGAGAATAAATATGGTTGACAGATGAAGAAAAAGGGAAACAGATATACAGGCTAGAAGATGGCAAGTTTGTGGATGGACCTTGATATCTTCCCAGTAAGTTAGCTATGTATGTCCTGTTTTCTGTTGCCCCTATCAATTCCAGTGAATAAATTACTTTGAAGACCCAAACTTTTTCTCTAAGTCTGATCTCAGACAAGGCAGTCTATGGAACACATAGGCACCATAGTCTGAATGGCATGGAGATGCACCTTCTGTGAAGATGGGAGTCTGCTGAAGTCTGCCTGACCAGGAAGAAGGTTGCTAGTGATGGCAGGGAAGAGTTAAGGGTGCCTTGACCTGATAACAGGAGAGAATTCAGTCAAGGAACAAAAGTATACACAGATCTATGTCTATATTCTGTGACCTTCAACTCTTATTCTACCTTGCTGGTCTCAGGAATTTAGTAAAGTTAATTTTTCATTGATAGTTGACTTTAGCCAACTCTCAATGGTGCAATGGTGGAAGGGAGAATCAAGAACACTCCAACCTGAAACTAGAATGATAAGAAAAGTAAATCTTTTAAAAAAATTGCTGGTGTTTTATATCTTGCCCCATAGCAGGTTCTAGCTGTACTTATAGCTGAAATAAATTGTTATTTTTAGCATCTTTGGGGGATTGTAAATTTATATGACATACTTTTACTGGGAAACAGTTTGGCACATTTAGCAATTTGTCCAAAATCTTGAGGGCATACTTTGAAAAGCAGACAAAAAAAAAAATTTTGTATAAATATGCCATCACTGTGATAGTCATATTATTGAAAACCTAAACAAATTAAATATTCAATGTTAGAAGAATGATTAACTATTATATGATAGATTAAATATGATGGGCTATTTTGTAGACATTAAGAATTATGTTTTTATTGCTCTGCATTTTTGCACGCCTCTACCGACTGTTCTCTCCTCAGAGTAGCGGCGATGCTACACGGCCTCTACCGTCCCAAGAAAAGCAAGAATTATGTTTTTAAATAATTTAGTGAAAAAGTCAAGTTATTGTACTTAAAACTTTATACTAACCACACATAATTTGCATTTGTGTGTATGGGAGGTGGATAGTATCTACACACATATATATATACATACATATACACACATATGTACACAAAACCTTTGTTGGAGAGGTTGTGGAGAAAGGGGAGCCCTCTTATACACTGTTGGTGGGAATGTAAGTTGGTACAGCCACTCTGGAAAATAGAGTGGAGGTTCCTCAAAAAGTTAAAAATAGAGCTACCCTATGACCCTGCAATTGCACTACTGTGTATTTACCCCAAAGATAGATATAATGAAAAGAAGGGCCATATGCACCCCAGTGTTCATAGCAGCAATGTCCATAATAGCCAAACCTTGGAAGAAGCTGAGATGCCCTTCAATAGACGAATGGATAAAGAAGATGTGGTCCATATATACAATGGAATATTACTCAGCCATCAGAAAGGATGAATATGCAATATTTGCATCAACATGGATGGAACTGGAGGAACTTATACTAAGTGAAATAAGTCAATCAGAGAAAGACAATTATATGATTTCACATATTTGTGGAACATAAGGAATAGCACAAAGGACATTAGGAGAAAGGAGAAAACAAAGGGCGGGGAGTCAGAGGGGGAGACGAACCATGAGAGACTATGGACTTAAACTGAAGGTTTTGGTGGGAGTTGATGGGTGAGCCCACTGATGGGTATTAAGGAAAGCATGTATTGCATGGAGCACTGGGTGTTATATGCAAACAATGAGTCATGGAACACTACAACAAAAACTAATGATGTGCTGTATGGTGACTAACATAATTTTAAAAAATATCCTTTGAAGGGTACATTTCATTTAATAAACTTAAAAAAATTAGCTTATGCATACCACTTTGCAAGAATGTATCTTCTGGATGCAGCAAAATATAGAAGTAATGTCATATTTGATCTTTCTTTTTTTTTTATCTTTGATCTTTCTCTTTGCAAAGTAATATCTTATTTTTTCTGTATCAGAAGGTCCAAAATATAAAAAATACAGACTAATTGAAAAAAATGGAGAAAAGAAAACATCAAAAAACATTTTTTCTTTATTTAAAAAGAATGGGAATTAACTCAGGCAAGCTAGTGAGTCAGGTCAGTTCGGGGTGTGGTTTTCCCCTCTAAAAGGTAGCCGTCAGGAGTCAAGATGGTGGAAGGCCAGGTGACCACATTTCAGGGAGTTCCCTGAAGAGAGCTGAATTCCAGCCAAAAAAAAAACACTACAAGACCACCATGAACACCCATGAAATCAGCCGGAAATGTGATGTTTCCCACTTCTGGACCGCCACGAGAGACAAGGAACATCAGCAAAAAGGTAGAAACAAATAAGAGGGTTTGGAGGCTTGCCCCCACAGACAGGGGAGTGGGGGAGGAAGCCCGCAGAGCTGAACCATTGAAAACAAATACCCCAAAATGAAAGTGCTCTGTGAGTGAGGAATAACAGCAGATTACGGCCTGAATCAGGGCTAGACAGAAACGGGAACACAGCGGAGCCTGGGCCAAGGCAAGGAGACTTTTTAAAATTTTTTCGCCGCTGCCCAGTACCCCCACGCAACATCGCCGGAGCCGCCGGGCCCCCCGCGCGCCGCAGGAGCCGCCGCAGCTGCCGTGAAAGCAGCAGGAGTGCATTCTATTTTTACGCCTCTGTCCTTCTAACCGTTTCTCTCCACACCGTGGGCTGCACACAGACCCCCCCAGGGAAGGCATTTTTACAGATGTGCGTGGGACCGGAGAGGCGGCGGGTCCCAGGGCGCAAAGTCGCACGATCCAAAAGGAGCTGTGGCTTTGAGGTGCGGGAGTGAAATGACAAGCAGGGGCGGGGGCAGAAACCAATACAACGTCTGCACCAGCCCGGCTGTGACAGGCTGCCAACCAGGAGGCTGGAAAGAGCCCCTCCCTGTGTAGAGGCTCTCTCTGGGAGGGAGGCCTGGGCGCAGACATCTTGCTCCGACCTGACTTCCTCAACTGCTGAAAAAAGACGTAAAAGAACAATGCTCCGCTACCAGAGAATTGTAACGTGATAACCTGGTTACCATTGAGACTGGCCTCTAGCAAGGGGGCCTAGAGACTCAGCCTAGGTAGAAGGACTGAAAGGGAACGGCTCGCCCCGCCCCCAGAAAGCAAGCCAGAAGCTCAGGAGGACAACACTCCAATGCAAAACCCCAAATCGGGGGAAAGGCAATTTATTAAACTCCTGGCACTGACTCCAAGTACCAAAAGCCCTACAACTCACTGATACAGTTTTCCACCTCATTTACTTTTTTAAACTTTTTTCTATTTTTACTTTCAAAGCTTCCACTTTAAGCTTAAAAATACATTCTCACGGTTTTTCTTCTTTCAATTTTTAGCCCCCTTCTTATCACAACGTGATACCCAATACAACACCCCATAACATTTCTTATTTCTATTTATTTTATATTCTTTTTTATTTTTTATTTTTTTTATTTTTTTCTCTTTTATACCCTAAAACTTTTTCAAACACACCCCTGTATTTTCTGCTTTGTTGTTGCCTCTTGTTTCCCTGTTCACTCTCTATTTTTTTCCCTTTCTTCTCTCCTCTTTCCTTTATTCTCTCTTTTACGTGTACATGTAGATACAAGCTTCAAGTCAATCCCACATCCCTATTCAATACTACCCCTATATACAACCAGTTCTAATCACCCTATATCTTTTGAAAGGGGGGTCTTCCAACAATAACAACAAGACAAACTCGGGAGCGTCTGAAACACATTCCTTGCCCACAAGGAGTGTCTGCCCTCACCTTCCCACTCTAGTATGTAAGTGTGTCTGTGTAATTGTCTTTGCTTCTATATTATATAAATACTGGTCTTGGGGGTCATATACGTTGGGCTTCGCTTTTTGATCTCTTCATTTACCCTTGATAACCCTTTTCTTTACCCTGTAACAGCTTTGTACCATATAAATCCTATCACCGGGCCCCACTCTGGCAGGGGTGTCTTTTCCTACTTCCTCTCTTCCATTTTCTTTTTTCTTTCTCCTCCCTTTTCGGTGGTGAACTCTGGTTGCTCCAAAACCTTCCAAAGACCAATCCACCTAGATAGTGACTGATATATCTAGCCATACACCCCCTCAACCACTCCTCGCCACAATGACTCAGAGAAAGAACACCCAACAGAAAAGAACCCTGAGACTGCAACCT